>CM031603.1:102053292-102085373 GCA_018398815.1 Conus ventricosus | reverse complement strand
TTCAGCGTGTAAACTGATCTGTATCGAATTTCATCAAGAACGGTCTAAATTTAGTAATAACGTTTTAACGGTCATTTTAATTTCGGTTAGTGAAGTTGTATATCATTGTTCAGCATTTAAAACTACACCTTTTATACCAAATTCCATCAAGAAAGGTCTAAATTTAGAAAAATAACGCTTTTTAATGGTGATACCATCTCTAAATTTAGAAATTAACGGTTTTTAACGGTGAATTTTTAAGTTTCCGTTCGTGTAATTTGTATATCGTTGTTCAGCGTGTAAAACTGCATCTGTATACCGAATTTCATCAGAAACGGTCTAAATTTATATAATAAGGGTTTTTTAACGGTCAGTTTGGCGTCATATACTGTACCATGTCAGACAATAGCATTCACGGCAGTTAGTCACCTCTGCCAGGCCGAAGTTTTTGTGTGGCTAATAAGACAGTCACGTGATGCCCAACCCGCTTCCGCCGTAGGAAGAACCCGGGTGTCAACCTCCCGTACCTCATTCTCTCTTGGCCTGCCGTCCAAGCAAGATAAGTGTTGTGCTCTGTCTCGCCTTCTCTTTGCCGTTGTGTTAAGATAGCTTTGTGTTTGCTTCTTTGCTTGTTTGTTGTGGCTTGCGCGCTTCACCCTTTTACTCTTGAGCCGTTGGGGCTTTGGTTTGGTGTGCTTTATTAATCTATTTAACCACGCCATTCTCGCCTTTGTGCCTTTTGTCTCGGCACTCGCGACTTCGTCTTCCGTTCTTTGCGATCTTCGAAATTCGGAACCCCATCGCCGGTTCCACCTCTTCTCACCTTTTAGCCTTTACGGCCCCTTGTTCTCCGAGTCCCAGTCCTTTCTCCTTCCATTCGGACTCCCATTCGACTAATTTCCACTTCGTCCACTCGGTTTCCATTTTTTTCACCGGTCGTTCCGCCATTTATTTTGTTTCGACCGGCCAAAACCGGCGTCACTTACGATCGACCTTCTCGATCTTACACTGAGATCTCGTTACATTTAGTACACTTCCAGTGTCTCTCCCGAGGTTGGTCGAGCTCTTTCTATCCCTCGATCCACCTCTTTGTCTCCCCTTTGCGATCGTGCGTTCCGTGTTTGTTCCCCACCACCAGTGCCCAACATGGTGAAGGACACTAACGGCTCGAGACGCTCCATTGTTCGGCAGTCGCTCTCTACCCCGGAGGAGCCGCGTGTCGATTCCACGGGACAAACCGCTCACGCACACGATGAGCGTACGATCGGTGTAGAGGAGGGTTCCGCGCACGGGACGCGCGACCATCATTACGATTCCCCCTCTACCCGATCGGCGGACACACGATCGTTGCGATCGAAGACCAACAGGCAGTCTCAGTCGAACGGGCAATCGGCCGTCATCCCCGACTGTTTTTCATTCCAAACTTACCCTAAGTCCAAATCCAAGGGCAAGGCCCCCATGAAAGGACCTGCCCATTCTAAATCTTCCCGTTCCCCGACTGGATCGCCTGTTCACCTTCGATCACGTAAGGAGACCCTCTCCTGTCATGCCGCGTCCGGCGATCATCGGCCCTGGGGACCCTTGCCGAGACCCGGACCAACACGGGTGACGACTCGCGGCCGGAATCACCGGACGTCACCCGATCTAATGAGACTCGTGACGCTAGCACCCCCCTCCCCACTAACGTCACCCAGTCTCATCGCGCTCTCCCCAACTGTGTCCGGGTTCAGCCATGACTCGGACACGAGGAGCGTCAACACTCCGGTGGAGGGGCTGTGGACAGTCTTTGGTGGTACCCCCCACTGACCACAACCCCGGGGCAGGTACACAGGCTCGACTTTGTTCGGATCTGCGCCCTCACCCCCGACGGTCGAACCACCGCGATCGATCGTTTCAGTCTCCCCTAGGGGTACAGGACGTTGGGGAGCGGACTTCTTCCGCTCCCATATTGGGCAACGTCCGCGGTCCCCTTCCTCCGGGGGGAGGATCGACCAGCGGGACCAGGGGTAACCTTTCATCCCTTGAGGCCTATGCGTCGACTCAGCCATCCCCCTCCGCTACCACACGGCCAGGAGGGCTCGGCGACCGTAACACTCACCCACCCCTGCCACGCAGGGGGCCGGCACGGACCGCACCCGGGAGATGCAAGAGGCAGTGCTCTCCCTTGGTGCTCAAGGTTACCCGGGTCCCCGAGGAGACTCTGCCTCTGGGCCGTCACAGCCCGTCTTCTCCACGGGGACTGGTGGCTCTATTCCCCCGAGAGGAATCAGGGGCTTAGCGCTGACTCTTTCCCTGACTCCATCTTCGGAAAATAACGCTTTTTAAGGGTCTTAAATAACGGTCTAAAAACTATCGAATGACCCAGTTTTAAATCCACAATTGTCCCTCTAGACTCATGCCAAGTTTGGTGGCGATCCGGCGACCCCCCTTTGCCGCAAATCAGAAAAGATTGTATTTTTGATCGTTTTTTGGGGGTACGTGTTAAGGGTTTTTTTTAACGGCCCAAAAATAAACTGTGTGGGAAACTGTCCAATCACCCTATGTTACTCGGGAGATGCCCCTCTAGGTTCGATGTACCTGGGGCAATGTCAAACGGCCGTTTGATGAAAGCAGAGGAAAAAGATGTCTTTGAAACTGTTATAAACAATTCTTTAACGGTTTTTAACGGTGTTATTTTTATATATTGCCCAAAACCACCCTCGGGTCACAACAGCGTATCTGCTAAATTTCAAGAAGATCGGGTTTTAACAGTTTCTTTTATGGGTTTGGTGTTTTTAAGGGTTTTTTAAAACTTTTTAAAAATTTAACTTTTTTTTAAACTCCCAAAAATAACGGTTCTAATTTTAGAGAATTTGGTCCTGTCCTGTGAAATGTCACAACGGCTATATGAAGAAAAGCAGAGGAAAAAGATGTCTTTGAAACCGTTTATAACGTTTTTTAACGGATTTTTAACGGTATTTATGTTTAAAGATTACCCCAAAAACCCATCCTCGGGTCTACAACAGACGTACTGCCAAATTTCATTAAAATCGGTTGGGCCGTTTTTGAGTTATAGCGTAAAACACACACACACCACACACACACACACACACACAACACACAAAACCACCCCAAAGATTTGCCATTTATATGTTAGATTCATCATCATGATTTTTTCAGTTATATGGACATGAACGTCCTTATTAATTCAATTCTATACTATTCATCATTCTGATTGTTTCATTTAAAATTTACTACCCGGTGTACCCGGCTTCGCTCGGGTATATCTGTACAATGATTTTCTGGCCACCCCTCTCTCTCACCATTTAAAAGACAATACAATAAAATTCAGCTGGGGTTTTGTTTCGTTTTTCCATGCTGACCAATTGCCAGCCTCTCCTATTTTACTACACCCAATTCTTCGGACGCTCACTCCCTTTTTGGGCCTCTAACCTGTTTTCCCTCACAAAATTTTTTTCGTAATTTACGATGCATGTCCATAGAGGCATGCCTGTACTTTGTGAACTTACGATGCATTCTAAATTCCTTGTTTGAAGTGCTCCAAAATGACAACTCTGTAGGGGCCGCCATAAACCTGTGGATAAGGCGCTGGATCATGATCCAAAGGTCGTGGTTTCGAATCCGGCTTGGTCTTGGAAATTTTAACGTGGAATGTTCCAGCTAAAATGCCGTGGTCACCCCGATGTCCACCTGGCCCGCAGGTGTAGGCTAATGTGACGGACCAGCCTTGCATATCCTTGATTGGGCCGGAGTTAAATTTCCAAACCCTCAAACATGACAACTCTGTGAAAAGATTGCATTTTCACGTTTGTATCATGTCTATTGGAGGGCCTCTGGGTAGACAACATTTCTGGTCCCCCTGTTTGGCACAAGTATAGTCAGTGTTTCTGCGTTTCCAGTTCGTGATGCTGCAACTGAAACATTCCAGGGTGTAAAACACGGAACGGTCTGGTCTGCCCCAAGGGATGAAAATGTCTGCCCCTGGCTCTTGATGATTGTCAGAGCGAAACCTGTTTTCCTGGGAAACTGAAGCCATCAGAACGGGAATGGCAGGGGTGATTTCCATGGGTTCCAGAGGAATTTTGGGGAGCAGCACCGGTTCACCTTGTAGGGCCAGGGGCCACATGATATTTTCGCTTCTACAACGTTCCTGTGCAGTCTGGTGAAGACACATGGGTGCCATTGATCACCTTTGGCGGGTCCAGTGAGTGGAGAATGATCAGGGGACTCAGATTTCAGCAACAGTTCATGCGGTGGAAGTCCAGAAATCTAAATGGAGTTAGGAGTTCTTGTGGATAAAGGACTCCCTCATCATCATTCTGTCAACGATCTGTAAAGAGTTTCTCTCCCAGGGAAGTCAGCTACGATTTTCTGTTTGCCTGTTGACAGTCTCTTTTCGGGGAGGAAAATTATGGCCCTTTCCCGCTGACCAGTCTGTGTCTGCACAGTGAGCATGAAGACCCGGGTAGACTGCTTCATCAGATCCTCTGGCTATCATTTAAAATGGCATAGTGCTGGTGGGACCAATATAGTATCTGGAAACATGACTCAATGGCACCATTGCCAATGTCAAGCAGAAGTTTGGCGAAGCTGGCCCTGTCTGGGGATTTCCAGACAGGTGGGCTCTCATATTGGTGGTAGACGTTTATCAATCATGCCCCGCCACTTCTTCAGACAGGCGTTTGACAATGTTGGCTTGGTGCATTGAGGGGCGAAGGGAGGATCTGCCAGAAGTCCCAACAGAACAGCGTTGGGATGCCTCCCATTGGCCTGGTGCACTTGGGTGATGTCCTGCAGCGTAGAGTCCATGGCCTCGTAGACAGCTTTGTGGGTCATGGGAGCTTCATCAATTAGACGGTTGCAGCCTCTTTGATGACTTTGGCCAACGTTGACCCACGCTTGACGGGCAGGTTGGCGTTTCTTGCTTGTCGGCATCCCCGGGGGGACATTAAAAGTGCTATGTTTCGTCCCCCCACCCGGCAAAAGAGTGCGGCAATGCCACTGAAGCAGTGGCTAGCACTATTTTTTCCCGTGGAGCAGATTTCCCGTTCAGGATAAGATTCAGGATGGTCTTTCCTGTCCCCCAGGAGCTTTAAGGAACATTATGTTGCTGCTTGCTGTGGGGATCCTGCCTCTGCTCAACCATGGTCATAAAGCTGTCGTACACTCTCTTGGTCTGCTGTTTAGCTTTTTCAGTGATCATCAGCTGCTGCCCGGGGTGCAGTGTGTCGTAAATTTGGGCTCGCGGTTGTATTCTCGAGGCACAGTTTGTCGTTGTGTGACGTTGGCATCCCATACTCCTCTGTAGACTTGCCTCCCAAAAAGGAAGAGTTTGTGCTGATCACAGTAAGAGCTTGGTTGTAGATGGCATCTGTGTACTGCGCTTCATAACAGACATCTCTTCGGACTTGGAAGAGGAAATCTTCAGCAAGATGGTCTCTGAAGAGGTTCCACAGGTTGCCTGGGGTTTCTGGGGGTTGCAAGCCACCAGGATTATACAGAAGTCACGCAGCAGTCGGGGCTCTGAGAGATGGAGGCTTCCCAGGGCAAGTTGTAGAAGGCGGTCATCTTCCAGTTTCAGTTCGTGTAAAGTTGTATATCATTGTTCAGCATTTAAAACTACACCTGTATACTTTAAATTTTATCAGAAAGGTCTAAATTTTTGAAAATAAAAGATCTTAACGGTTTTTAACGCTCAATTTTAAGTTTCTGTTTGTAAATTGTATATCATTGTTCAGCGTTGTAAAACTGCATCTGTATACCGAATTTCATCAGGAACGGTCTAAATTTATATAATAACGGTCTTTAACAGTCAATTTAAGTTTCGGTTCGTGTAAGGTATATCATTATTCAACATTTAAAACTTCACTTGTATACCAAATTTCACCAGAAAGGGGTTAAATTTAGAAAATAACGGATCTAACGGTTTTTAACGTCAATTTTTAAATTTCGGTTCGTGTAAGTTGTATATCATTGTTTCAGCGTGTAAACTGCATCTGTATACCGAATTTTATCGGAACGGTTCTAAATTTATATAATAACGGTTTTTAACGGTCTTTTTTTAAGTTTCCGTTCGTATAAGTGGGATATGATTGTTCAGCGTGTAAATCTGCATCTGTATACCGAATTTCAACAGGAACGGTCTAAATTTATACTAACAGTTTTTAACGGTCAATTTAAGTTTCGGTTCGTGTAAGTTGTATATCATTGTTCAGCGTGGTTAAAACTGCATCTGTATACCGATTTCATCAAGAACGGTCTAAATGTATATTTAACGGTTTTTAACGGTCATTTTAAAGGGTTTTTGGGTTTGTGTAAGTTTTTTTTCATTGTTCAGCATTTAAAACTACACCTGTATACCAAATTTTCATCAAGGGAAAAGGGCTAAATTTAGAAAATAACGCTTTTTAACGGTGATAAATAACGGTCATAAAAACTATCGAATGACCCAATGTTATCCACAGTATGTCCCTATAGACTCATGCCAAGTTTGGTGGCGATCCGACGACTCCCTTTGTCGCCAACATCAGAAAGATTGTATTTTTGATCGTTTTTAGGGGGGTACGTGTTGTTAACGGTTTTTAACGGTCATAAATTTAAATGTCGTTAGAAACTGTCCATTTACCCTGTGTTACTCGGGAGATGTCCCTCTAGGTTTGATGTAAACCCGTGCAATGTCACACGGCCATTTGATGAAAAGCAGAGGAAAAAGATATCTTTGAAACCGTTATAACCGATTTTTTAACGGTTTTTAACGGTTTTATTTTTTTAGAGATTAGCCCAAAAAACCCTCCTGGGGGCACAACAGGGCGTACCCGCTAAATTTCAAGAAGATCGGGTTTTAAACAGTTCTTTTATAGGGTTAGGGTTTTTAGCGGTTTTTAACTGTTTTAAAATTTAAAGGTTTTTGTAATGCCAAATAACGGTTCTCATTTTAGGAAGTAGTCCTGTACGTGTGCAATGTCACAACGGCTATTTGAAAAAAAGCAGAGGAAAAAGATGTTTTTGAAACCGTTATAACAGTTTTTTAACGGTTTTTACGGTTTTATTTTTTTAAGAGATTAGCCCAAAATCTCCTCGGGTCACAACAGACTTTACCTGCCAAATTTCATTACAATCGGTTGAGCCGTTTTTGAGGTCTATAGCGTACACACACAACGCGACAGAATTTGCCATTTATAATTAGATTTATCATTCACTTTTTTCCAGGTTCATCATCCTTGTTCCAGATTCATCATCCTTACTGTTTCATTTTCATAACTTTTATGTCTTCATTTTTTTGTTGATTGTATAAAACCCGTATCTACATTTATTCAGTCGAATCATTATCAACCTAATTGTTTCCTTCATGTCATGTTCATCATTGTCATTGTTTCATTTTTATGATATGCATCAGCCTGATTCTTTCAGTCGTTTTGATACTTGTTTTCTCATTGTTTCGGTGACATAATATTTATTATCTTCGTTGTTTTGGCTGCACAATTTTCCTTTTCATTGTTTAGTCGTATTAGTTCCTGATTGTTTCAGTTTATTATTACTTTTGTTTCAGATCTTATAATATTTTTCATCATGACTTTTTCAGTCATATGATATTCACCGTCGTCATTGTTGTATTTGCATGCTATTCACCACATTGAATGTTTCAGTTATCATCATCCTCATTGTTTCGGTTTTGTAATATTCATCCTCCTCATTGTTTTAATTTTTATGAAGTAAGCCATTTCGTTGTTTCCGTTTTATCATATTCCCTCCTCCTCTTTTTTTTTGTTATATGATGTTCTCATTTCGTTGTTTCAGTTTTATAATTTTATCATCCCTCATCTTTTTTTTAGTTACATGATGATCATCATTTCGTTGTTTTGGTTGATTAATATTGATCATAGTCATCGTTTTTTTCCCGGGCTATGATATTCTTTTCTCTCATTGTTTCAGCTGTGTAACATTTCTTATTCTGATTTTTTTTGTGTGATAATCATTATTTTAACTGCAAAGCGAGATAACTGCGGGCGGAAATCTAAACAAATCTTAAAGAAATGTTAGCGAACCGCCCAGAGAACGTGGACAAACGGTCACAAGAAAAAACACAACGCGTTTCGACCTCTTAGGTCTTCGTCAGGTGATTATAAACGAATAAAACAACGAGAATTCACTTAGCTTTGATCGAATCAGATCGCTCGGGGTTTCCCGGGCGCAAGGAAGAAGGCGTTAAATGAGCTCATTCAACGCCTTCTTCCTTGCGCTGAACCCTGAGCGATCTGATGCGATCAAAGCTAAGTGAATTCTCGTTGTTTTATTCGTTTATACATCACCTGACGAAGACCTAGAGGTCGAAACGCGTTGTGTTTTGTCTTGTGACTCGTTTGTCCACGTTCTCTGGGCGGTTCGCAAACCCATTTATTTAAGTTTTGATTATTTTTAACATTTTTTTAAAATTCTAATTTTAAAATGTATGATATTCGTAAGTTATATTGTTTCAGTTTTTTAAACATTAACAGTTTGATTGTCTTAGCTGCATGATTTTCACCATCTTCATTGTTTCAATTGTATGTTATCCATCAATCTGATCTGAAATCTGCCCAAGTTCCTGATCGCTTGATATGGGGTTGATATATAAAACTAGTATGTCGATAGTTTTCTTAAGCAAGCTTTTGAAAAAGAAATGTTAATTTTGGGTTTACCCGGGTTGTGCCCTAGCCCGCCAGTCACGGAAAACTGTGCGGCCTGCATGCATTGAATGTAATGAACAAACAACACATGGTGATTGGTTTATCACCTGTTGGATGGTCAGTTGTCTCAGTGGAAAGATTGGTCGACGGTTTCATACCCGTTGGCAAGTGTGTATCCCTCATAGTTTGTTTTGTGTTGTTTTGGTTTTTGACAGTTAAGATGTCGGTGATAAAAATGAAGACCTAATTGGCTTATGATAGGCTTACCAACCTCCGCGAAGATATGGTGGAATGAAATAAAAAGGAATAAAAATATAAATTAATGTTTCTACAAATGAAGATATTTTCCGAATTGAGTTTAACAAGATATTACCTTTAAAACTTTGTCCACGATAGATTAAGGGACACATGTTTTCTTCTTTTTTTTACGGATAGAGCAAGAGCGCAATTTCTATTTCGTATATCTGTGAGGTCAAAGATTTGTGGAGATTGTTTGGCTTGCTGAGGCCAATCCAGGAGAGAGAAACCGTTTTTGTAGGTCGTGAGGTCCAGGGAATGTTGTTGCTATGGGGGATTTTTGTGTGACGCTGCTTGAGGCCAATTTCTTTTTCTTTTTTTTTTTTAAGAAAAAGTATTTTTTAATCCCATGATGACCATCCCCGTATGTTTTTAACTGAACGGTGCTTGACTGTTAAACCATAGAAATTTGAAAAATTACTGTGTGTAGATAATGTAAAAGTTTACTGTAACTAAAGGGGGGAACTCTTATCCGTTTGTCTGACTGGATATGTGATAACGTTGCATTAGTGCGTTAGGGAGAACCTGACTGTGGTGACCTGACTGCTGCGTAAATCCCGACAGACGACATTTCGCCCATTTAACGGGACATTAGAGTTTGTCCCCATTGGAGAGAAAAAGAGGTAAACAAGCAAGAAATTTGTTTGTTTTGTTTCTTCCGTCCCCCATTCCATTTGTGCTGTTACATATTTTTTGGGACAGCTATGATTTTTATTTATATCTCCCACGTTGAACTGAGTGTGTGTGTGTGTGTGTGTGTGTGTGTGTGTGTGTGTGTGTGTGTGTGTGTGCTTTGGCGTGCGTGCGTGCGTGCGAGGTGCGTGCGTGCGTGTGTGTGTGTGTGTGTGTTTTCCTGTTTCTCTGTTATAGTTCACCCCCGTTTCCATGGTAGGGGAGTTAGAAATCATTAGGATTCAGCCTGAATATTCCTAATTTTCCCTCCGTTCTTTCCGTCTGTAGTGGCTCCTTGTTTCGTGTGTAAATTACTCCCATTCAGTTGTCAAGATTCCCCAGAATGTGCCATACACGCTATTTTCAATTACAAAATATTCATCGTCCTCTTGTTACAGTTGTACAAAAAATGTCTGTTAGTATTTCAATAATGTGATAGTTATCACCTGTTTGTTTCAGGTGTATAGAATTCATTTTTTTTTCATGACTATACAATTCATTATCCTAGTTGTTTCAGTTTGTCAGGGATTGATTGTCAAGACTTTTTCTTTATTGTTTGTTTGTTTCCCATTGGTTTTCTTCTTAAAGTCATACCGATTCTGGCTGAGACCCCTTAGAACCGTGAGAAGGGGTCACTGGGCCACGACCTGGTTGGCGACTCTGGCTCTTGCACAGTTGTTTGAACCGCACAAGGGCCCGGTGCCTATACGTCCTTGCTGTCACCTTTTACTTGTTTGGCAGGTCAAAAATGACCGTTGGGGTTACCAGGAATGGCCTGCACGATTTTTCCAAAATTCAAAATTCTGCGCATTTTGTATTTTTTTATCACATCGTTTACAAGTTTTTCCACATTGCTTATCACACAGAAAAAAGGCTTGGGTTTTCCCCTTTGATTTCACTATAGGATGACTCTTGCTAATTTCCGCGGGCACAATGGCGCCAGGCTGTGTCTGCTTTTTCTACAGCATGCCCGCAAACATCAACAAAACGGCAATAGAACATGAGTTTGTGGCAAAGTATGCTGATGTATCAGGTTTTTAAAAATAATTTGTATTGGAAATAAACTACAAAGAAGAAAAACTACTTTTATGTATATATCTATTGTAAGATCAGGTGGTTACTACCAGAAGAAGTCTCTCCAATGTGATGGCAGGTGAAAGCGGAGCGAAACGGCCCCTTCTGCCCTGCTCCCCCCCTCCCCCCCCCCTTCCCCCCTCCTGCTCGCCCCACAGCTTGGGTTTTACGATATTGGAATTTTGCATTTCTCTCTGTAGAGAACCTCTCATGGTTTGTTGCAAAATAAACAATAGCGTTTTAGGGAAAATGGTCTGAGAATTTTTTTTTTTCATAATATCTTTCATTAACCAATCCTAACCTCATTCCCGGACCTTCGAAAAAAAAAAAGGGCAGAATAATATCTGTTGTCTATGATTATTAACAGGGACGTAGACCAGGCTTGCTATTTAAGCTCTGCCTTCTTGGCCTGTCTTTGGCGAGTAAGTGTCGAGCGCCAGCGTGACGCCATGGTTTCCTCTGTCCCCTTCATCTTGATTCCGGTCAGCTCTGCACTTGGTTCCTCTCTACTCTGCCCTTTGACCTGCAGGGGCGGTTGAATGAGGCTATAACTTGCCTTCACGCATGGTGAATTTGGGAACAGGAGGTGTGTCTGGCTGAAGGGACTGGAGTGTGAGTCGGACTTTTATCCTCAATCTTGAAAAGGACCATCAATGTTCTCCCTAAGACTGTGAACTGAAAGACTTCTTTTGTGTGGATTAAGGAAACAAATTTTAATGATATTGTCCGGGTAGGACACTGGCCTGTCAGAGATGAACTTTGAATGAGAGGTTTCCTTTTTCGATTTTGTCAGCAGAAAACTGGACGTGCACCCTAGATGCTTATCTTCGGACTGTACAGGACTCCCGCCATAGGAGTCTGCAGTTTCACCCTAGGTTAGCTCATTCTTTGAGAATCCTCCCCTTGGGGAGTTTTCAGATTAATTGACGAGTTTTTGGGAAAAATTTTAAAAGCATTCTTCTTTTCAAATTAGTCTTTTTGGTTTATCTAAGAAGTGTTCTAATTTGGGAGTGCAATCGAGAGCTTGGGCGTTGGCTTTCCAGTACTTGTGAGACTTTCGAAGCATTTTCCCTTTGTCCCCCCTCTCTAGTTGAATTTACAAATGCTGTAACATGCTCTGTGATATTTACTCTCCTGAATCCCCTGGAAGGAGGCCCTCTCTGAGCCGTTCTCAAAAGGTTTCTTAATTTGAATTAGATCTGGAGTGTGCTGCTAATTTTGTGTTGCGACATGCTGTCTGTTCAGTTGGTGGTGCACAGTGAGTTTTCTGTTCGTATTCTCTCCCCTCGCTCACCAGATTGCCGTATTCCCACATGCAAAACTTAAGTAACCGCAAGACCAGGGTATGAATCCACAGAATTTCAGTCTTTTTAATGATCTGTCAAGAGGAAGATGATGGTGTGTGTGTGTGTGTGTGTGTGTGGTGTGTGTTGCAGGTCTTTGAGCTCCCCTCACCAGCTGGTCTGTAAAAGATGTTTAAAAGAAGGGAGACGGAACGTTCTGCACGCGGGATGGCTTCTTAAAGCAACAAGTTCGGAGGTCGCGTTAACCGTTGATATCGACCATCGTGGCGACGTAGGTGGCCGACAGCAGAAAAATCATACCAGTATTCAGTGTGTGGTAAGAAAAAGAGGGGGGCCTCATTTACACGATCTAATCTCATGAGATCAGCGGTGGAAAGCATGCAGTTCGTCTCTTTATTTTCCAACTTAATGTCAACTTTTTACTTTCCAGCCGGTTAACAAATTGTATTCCTCGACCTGGATATCTATTTGTAGCTTTGTGTTTGGTATATTCTAACATGGCGTGTTCTAAATCTACTGAGATGAAACGGTTATGAGAGAGAAAACAAACTATGCTGGAGACCTTTTCAGTTATCCAAGTTAAAAGTGAATGTTGCCATTTAACTCCAATGAGCCTTGTACTTAAATGGTGCCTCGAGTACAGATTGCATGGGGATTGGTGAACATTACGAGCCAGTATGCAGTGTTCGTAATTAGTAGCTTTTCTCTCTCTAAAATCCAAACTCATTGACAGCTACTGCTGTATATTATATATATATTATATATATATATATATAATATATATATATATTATATATTATATATATATATTTATATAAAATAAAATAAAATATGATTAAAAGCAAATCTTAAAACCCGGGACGACAAACTTGTTTCGAGGTCCTTCCTCTCTTCAGATCCCGTGCCAATCCCTGCTACTGACCTCAATTGTATAATATATGTTTTGGATTGTGAGCTGTGGTTCAGTTGGGTTGTGTTGCACGTGTTGTGCAAGGGGGGGCCCTGGTAAGGTTGTAAGGCTTTCTTTATTGGGTATTACTGTATGGGGGGGGCCTATCAGGGTTGCTATTTTTATACTTGTTGATAAAAATTTCCTTTTGTGCCTGCAACTGTCTATGATTTCAACTCTTGTGTTCAATGTTGCATACTAGGTTTGCACAGGATCATCCACTTTTCTGTCGTGCACAAATTACATCTCTTTGTGCTATTATTGTATGCTGCTGCAGAGAACGGGGAAATACCAATCCTGGGCACTTCCGCCCTCACCCAGTTCGGGCGAAAGTAACCAGGATTGGTATTTCCCCGTTCTCTGACAAGTAAGACTTAAATAGCCAAAAATAACGATTATCTACAAACAAACATACTGTGTAGGGTTATCCGTTTTCAATACTAATTTACTAAACTTTTCAGATTTCAGTTTTTGTTTAATCCTATGTTTTCCTGATCATTTTCAATAACATCATTTTCGCGCAAACATTCTTCAAATGAGTCTCTGTCTTTCATTTGGAAATAAAACTACAGTCTTTAACTGTTCTCTAAAGTCTTTTAAAACCGAGTTATATTTCTGGCATAAAATCCACACACTTATCCAGCATGTCTTCCGCTGAAAGCTAGTTTCGACAAAGTGTTTTCTTTTTTAACTATGTCTCTTTCTGCCGAACAGTCATCTATAATAAATAGTGTCTGCGTTCCTTCAAACAGTCTATAAAACTGTTCTAAACACTCACTCAGTTTATTGCTAGGATTAACTAAATATATGTCATCATCTGCCCATATAAACCTTCTATCATGATATGCTTTGTTCCATTTAAGTGTTTTGGGGAGAAATCACAATATGATTAAAATTATAGCGATAAACTGTTTGGGAATAGGTCGAGGATAAATATTGTTTTTCCACACCCCGTCTGCCCACAAATCAATGAGCAATGAGGAGTGTTTTTGCCATAAAGTTTAACTGCTCCATAGTTTTATAACAGAACTTAATCTAATCCAGTTATTATTTTTATCATACTCTCTGTCAAAAAATTGTTCAGTATAATAAAAACCCTATAAGGCCTAAATGTGTAAGATTAATCCAATTCAGTTCTGTAAGATTGTTTCTATTTAAGTCAACATTGATTTTGTTGCTTGTTGTTATGATCTTAATATCCTCGCCATTGTGAAGAACGACGATGGTAACGTTAAGACATTTAACGTCTAAGTTTTGCCAGCTAATATTAATTCCTTTTATAAGGTCGTCACTAACGCCCACAACCCCATCCCTCCCACATCTTTAAAGACAGAAATTTCAAATATTATTGTGAACGTGTCTCCTAATTTTCTGCTTGGAAAGAACTGTAATTTTGTAGAAGCTTTTTTTACAACTGTTTCTTTTCTGTGGAGGATGTACTGTTTTTTCCCATACGGCTTTTATTTCAATTTCTTTCCGACTATTGTCGTCCGGTATAAGACTTACATGTAAAGGGCCAGAGTTGAATGCTTTTCTGAAACTTTTTTGACGGCTAAAATATGTAAATGGGCTTATGAATTCAAATTTTTATGTCCCATTCTAAATATGGTTCTAAATGCCATTTGAGGTCAGGTTTTCGAACTATTTTATATTCATACTGGCCAACATTATTTGCCTCTAGATTGCGCAGTTGTTCTAGTTTAGGAAACTTTTTGCTGTCGCCAACCTCTTTGCGTTTATAATCACCATCTTTAGTGTACTCAAAACCATACAAAGCGCCTATCTCACCGTTTTGTTCAAAGTCCGCAACGTCTGCAAGGTCTTTTATTCTAAAGTTATACACCTTACAGGCGCTAATGTAACTCCTGGTTCTTCTGGCCCACGCGACATTTTTTAGAACAACTTATTATTTTATTTCCAAAACAATGTGTAGGTTATCACATTTCACAACTTTCCCCACTTTGTCTGCAATTTTTATATTAAATGATCCACCTCCCACAAACTAATCTTTTTAAACTGTAAATTAGGGAATTGTATAATTTCATAATCGCAATATGCAGCTTTCCCTGACGGAAAGCTCTTAAAACAGTTGAGGGCCTTCCATCATATAAGTTTTCATCAGTGCTCAGCTCATCCAAATGAACATAGAGTAATGAATGTAATGCAAGATCGAGCGGACTTTCCCCCTCATAAGTAGTTTTGGTTGGTGTAACCTAAATATATAATTGTTAGCTGTAAAGCCTAACATTTTAGCTAGCTCTTTATCAAAATAGTAACTACTTCTTCTTCAGGCTTGAAGGACAACATTGTTTCAGATTTGCATTGTTAAGTTTGAGAGTTATGTCAAAGTTACTCATTGCTTCTTTTAGTGAGCAAAACCGAATAACCATCAGGTATGGTTAACTGGCCAACTAAGTTTCCTGCATTATTAATTTTTTGAATCTTATTATTCTTCTTTGATTCACTTATATTAAACCATACGACTTTGTAAAATATTTCATGAAGCGCAACCTTTTTGGCCCCGCATTCGTTATCAATAGCATGTTCTAAAAACAATACGGTCTTGGGTTGTTATTGTTACAAACATTTTTTTAAACTAAATAAAAATGAGTGCATTCAAATATACTGGTGCAAAATATTCTGTTGGGCCGACTACAATCTTAAAAAATAGCAAACGATACTCTTGACATGCTGTGACCCGACTGCCTCTTTCATAAAATGGTGATACTCCATTGAAGAGCTATCTTAACCCCCTATTGAAAACGACAAACATCCAGAAAGCGTGGTTTTATTTTCATCCGATGCAGTTTTATACAGAACAGTTAAATTTGCAGGTTTTGGCATCAACTGGGTGTGGAGTGTCCGTATGCTGATCATTTAATCACCTGATCCTTTGGTGAGGTCAGTGTACGATTTCATTTCTATTAAAAAACCTATCAGACGTATTTTGACTGAACTGCAAGCTCCAATTACCAATGACAAACCGTTTAATCCACTCAGCAACAGAATAGACATGAAGGCTTTTGAAAGGATCTGTAACGAATTCAATATTACATCAAACAGGCTTTAGACAAAAGTTGATCAAAATTTCATGGCCTAGGCGACCTTTATTTTCGAAGGACAGCACAGAAGTTTTAACTATGACTGGAAATCCTCCTTCAAATCTTTCTTTTCAGGCATAACTGTTCACCTGGGTCCCTACAGCAAGAGCATAAAACAGCTGGACAACATTTATCTTAGACACTTCTAAGGGCCTAACTAGGCGGGAATAGAACGAATAAACGACTCTATTCGTACTTACGTTTGGTGTTTGCTAGGGGCGCAAGCACAGCAAGATCGAGCATAACTGATCCTTCTACTGCCCTTGACGCACAAAAACAATACTTAGCAAATTTAGAGGACGCCTTATTTACTACGTTGATTTACCTTCAAGTATTAAAAGATACCAAAATTTTTACAATACCCCAAGATCGAAAGTAAGACTTTGCTTTGCACTGGTTTATACATGTTGCCTTCTGACCTCAGGCTCCAGATAGGTACAATAATAAACTATATAATGAAATTCTTATAGCAGGCAATGAACAGATGGTTGGGAAAAATGACCTAAATTCTGAGCCAGTAATATTACTAACAATAAAAGAACACCCCAAGAATAAGTTATCTAATCCCCGAGGCCCAACCCCCAAAAGCCATTGAAGACTCAGCAAAGCTTGCGGACTCTGTTCGCGATGACCATGAATATGAAAGACAGCGCTTGTTCTTGGATTAACTGGCATAGGATTACTTGGTCTTTATCTTACTAAATGTAACCCAACTATTACAAGAACTAATGTCCATAAGTGCTCGGCCATAAAGCCAAACTACTTTGCTTGCAGTAGACCAAAGCCAGCGGGACAATACTCCCCAATATTCTGGTAAAGCGTTCACGGCTTTAACCAGTAATTTTTTTAATAAACCCGCAAGATGATCAAGCTGTTTTTTTACCCATGATTTATCAGGCGGAGATGGAGGTGATGGTGATGGAGGCACTGGACTTTGACCACCACCGCCGCCTGTAATAGCCAACACCAGTGTGCTTATTGCAAATCCTAAGGCCGTTAATAACGCTTGCTAATGTGACTCCCTGCTCTCTAAACAATGTTCTTATTCGTTCTGCTAGCGTTGCGTCTTCATATAAAATTTTTTCGATAGTTTCTCTTATTCTATTCACTTGAGTTCGTAATGGTCTCGGTTAGTAGTCAGCGCTTCTAGTCTTGCCGATCTTTCTTGTTCAAGAGTTTTTTAGTCTTTGTCTTATTCTTCTTTAATATCAGGCCCTACGATGGAGTCGTCAGCCTCAACGAGTTTTTCTTTTTCTCTTTTTATATGCTCATCTAGTTCACCTGTTTTGCTAAATTGTTTGTTAATTCGCCTTTGATGCTTCTCAAAGCATGATCAAGGGCCCTATTTCTCGCATGGGCAGCGGGGAGTCGTGTATAGTCTTTAATGCTGTTTCTTCTGAAAAACTGGTTTCTGCTTCTATTGCATTTATTATTCCATCTGCCGATTGATTTAATTCTTCAAGTTCCATGTTTTGTATTTGGTTAGCTGTTGGGAGTTCCTGCAGTGTGTTTTGAAAGTTAAGCAACTGCATCCTTATCAAATTTTCGGTCTAACAAGACCAAGGCGATTTTGATCTTTCACACTGAGTCTTTGTATAATTGTACTCTTGGCTAAAAACTTTGATGGGTTGGTTTAGTTGTAAGCCGAACAAGTTGTCCTTGGTCGTTTTTTACAGACAAATGACCATCTTCTAATTCAAAATCATTTGGGTCTATAAATTCGGGAGGTTCTTGACCTAAACTTTTGTAAAATGCTTCGACCGTACTTTCTGTTAATTCACGCCGCATTGAGAGCGTTGAGCGATGCTGTGTCAAAAGGGATCATTTCACTCATGTCGTCTCCAAGATCAAAAACATCATAATCTTCTGCATTCTTCAATGCCTGCCATGGTTTTAAATAATTAATTAATTTTTATTTTGTTTTATAAAAAATTTTCACAAGCACATGGCTCGATCTTGACCCGCATAAAAAGACTGAAAGAACCCTTTGGCGTGAAGGGAAATAAGCGGACTATTACTGTTCCAAATAATCCATCTACTATTGATGCAGATCAAATTTTACTGTCAAATTTCCAGACCTAGGAGCAAATGACGTGATTGTGCCAGGCTCTGCGCGTCTTACTTTCAAAATAGCGCTCGCTTCAACAACAGACCCAAACAGGACAGTTGTACAGAATCTGGGACGGGCAATCGTTTAAGAAATTTCTATAAAAATTGAGGGGCAAAAAAATATTTTCTTTACACAATGCAGACATATTTTTAACCTATTCTGATCTATGGCTAACCGGGACTGAAAGGGCTGACTTTGCGTTTCAAGGAATAGAAAATGAAGAAGCACTAAAACATAGAATAGGTGCCGCAGATACTAAAGACGGCAAAAAGTATGTGGCTGTAAATTTTGCGTTTGAAATCGCTTTTCCATTCCCTTAGATTTTGAGTTGTTAAAAGCGCATTGCGCCATACTTTCAAGGGGCATTAAAAGACAGATTGTCATATGAACTAACTTTTTAATGAATACAAACGGGTTATCAAATCATCAGACAACCGAAGCAAAGTACAGCATTTCTGACATCTCGTTTAGAGTTTGACGTTTTTTAGCAACCCTAATTTAGCAAGGCTGATTGAACAACAATATCAGTCAAAATTAGCAATATATTACGAAAGAGTGATTCATCATGCAACATATCCCAGAAGCAGGGCAGACACTATATGGAATTTTTTGTTTTAGCGTCTCAGCAAGATCGCTTAAAGGTATTTTATTGCTGTGTGAAGATGAAGAACCATTCAAAAGAGGAAGTGAAAAGTTTTTTAATCCAAAAATAACGAAAGTACAATGTTCGATTGAGGCAGTCCTAACCAAATCTATGCTAGCGGGCTTAAACCTTATCAGCATTTTGATGAAATAAGAAAACTGTTTGGAGGTGGGAGGTGTAGAAATCCAACAGTTGACCTTGTGGCTAAAGATCTACACCTTCACAGTGTAAGACTTGATGATTATTTAACAACAAAATACGGTTTATGGATTGACCTAAGGTCAACGGAGGATAATCAGTTACATGGAAGCGGGAGAACTGTGAGAGACGTAATAAACATTCAAATTGATAAAGAAGAAGAAGCGATAAACCGCTTAATGTACATTTGTTTTTAATATATGATGCGCAGCTGAATATTGAAAATAACAGATTAAAAGATATACAATACTAATTATTTTTATTTTATAAAAAGCATGTCTGTTAAACATTATCCAAATGTGCCTACAGCGCCGCCAAGAGAAAGAGATAGTAGAAAGCCCTAACATAAAAACCTTCAGATTAACTAACATACACCAAATGCAACAAAAACTAGAGCAGGACCTTTCAAAATACAGCAAAACCAAACGAAGGTATTCTGCTGCCTTTAATGCTGTTACATATGTTAATACTGGAACATCGACTATAAGCGCTCTATCAGCAGGAACGAGTGTTGGTCTCTTAGCAACGGGCATAGGCGCACCCGCAGCTTTACCTCTAGGAGGTTTGTCTTTAGCTCTCGGTTTGTGTTCATTAGCTGTAAGTGCGGCCGGCAAAAAATTAAAAACTAAACTCCAAAAGCACACAGCTATGGTTCAACTAATAACGGCTAAACTTAGTTCGTTTAAACTGACAATAAATAAAGCGCTTGTTGACTCAAACATCACGGATGAAGAATTTAATCGTTTACAGGCCGTTTTTTATGAAATACAAAAGACAAAAGTTTGATCTTCAAAGAAAGGCGGGGACAAGTTTTTCTCAACAGCCAGACGCCGAGCAGATAAAAAAGGATGCTTAAAAAAAGTAAACGAAACATTAAAACTCTGTTCTAAACAGCTCACATTAACAACGCCAAAGGGTGTTTATACTTTAGTTTATGAGTCCAAGCGCAAAAAGACCGTTGATATTGGTTCTGATTAAGTATTTTTTTTTTAATTTAAATAAATATTTTGGCTTAGAAAAGAAAGACAGCATGGCTAAGATATATGAAGGACAAGACGAATTGTTTGAAGGAATGCTCGAGAGAGAGCGTTTATCAAAAGCACTGAATGATATTGATTTAGAAGTCATTGACCCAACAAACGTACAGGCAAGCGTTGTACATGCAATTTCTCAAGTTCCAAGTAAACTAACAATAGACCCGCCAGTTTAAAATAATGTTAGCTGTTTTAATCGACTATATAACAATAAATGAAGAAATCTAGAAGTCTGGGTCTCAACTAAACAACAGACTATTCTTTCTCATAACGACATAACACCCGGTTGGGCAGACGAACTGCTTACACAGTTTGACGCTGCCGCTGAAGAAGCTAAAATGAGAGGCTCTGGTTGGTCAGAGGGCGAAGTCCTAGAGATTAGATTAAAACAGGCTAAGTATGCGCCGATTGTAGGCAGGGCTTACATTCCACTACCTCCAGCATTAGTTGCAAAAAGAGCAGTTTTAAAACATAAGGAATACAGCAACAAATGTTTTATGTGGTGTGTTCTCGCAAGGCTGCATTACGTCCGCGACCACGCAGAGAGAGTGACTAACTATCGGCAATACACCAAAGATCTTAACTTCAATGGAATATCCTTTCCTGTTAGTGTAGACCAAATTTGATCAGTTTGAAGAGCAAAACAAACCAATAACTGTCAATATCTACACATGGGATGAGGAAACAAATCTACAGCCGATTAAAGTGTCCAAGAACAGTCCAACAATTGGCGAGCCAGACAAAAATCATGTTGACTTACTACTGATGCTTTCGCCAGCGGGGCTACACATTACACATTGATACGAACAATGAGTAGACTAATGCAGCATACTTCAAAAGATGGGCACAAACAAGAATTCTGCAGAAAATGTTTAACAAGAATTCCATCTGTGCAAGCCGCGAGTGAACATATAAAACATTGTAAAAGTTCTGTAGACTGTAATACAGAACTAATTACGCCCCCGCCAGGATCTAAAGTTAGTTTTAAGAACTGGAAAAAAACTGCAACATTCTCCATACGTATAGTTTACGCAGACTTCGAGTCGCTTATTGTTCCTTATGAAGGGCCAGCGCCACAAAAACTTCGAAAAACAGTCTTAATGAGTAATCATCAGAATTTGTTCATTTGCTTTCATTGTTGTTAGGTCGGATGGCGCTCATTCAAGGCCAGAATTATACAGAGGACCAGATGCGGCTAGAAGATTTTTACAGCGCATGCAGCAAGTGCGTAATGATTGTTCTAATAATCTGAATTTATCTGAAATCATGATGACGTCTGAAGACCAACAACAGTATGCCTCAGCCACTCACTGTTGGATTTGTGGTTTAGGCCTCTCATCAGACGCAGCGAATCCAACAGTAAGAGACCATGATACATTAGTGGAAAGTTCAGAGGAGCAGCGCACAGTAAATGCAATCTTCAACTAAAGTTTGAACCAAAGACATGGAAGCTGCCTGTATTCTTTCACAACTTGCGAGGTTATGACTCTCACCTTATATTGCAAGCAGTAACCAACGCCTTCAGGGTAGCATGCATTGCACAGTCATCAGAAAAGTACATGTTTCTTTAATCTAAATAACATGTCTTTTTATGACTCTATGCAACACATGATGGGATCATTAGAGTCACTAGCTATGTCCTTAAAGTCCTGCCAATAACAGAAGAATATTTTGACCCAACTCTCGTTAGAAAGGGCGTTTATCCTTATGAGTACATGAACAGTTGGGAAAGGTTTGACGAAGATACACTTCCGCCTAAAGGCGCGTTCTTTTCTAGCCTTAGAGGAAAGGACATCAGTGATTCTGATTACCAGCATGCTCAAGATGCGTGGCAAAAGTTTAGAGTGTAAAACAATGGGAGACTATCATGACTCCTACTTAATGGCAGATGTATGTTTGTTGGCGGACGTCTTTTGAAAATTATAGAAAGACCTGCATGAAACATTATAGCTGGATCCCGCGCATTACATTTCTGCGCCGGGATGAGTTGGGACGCTTTCTTAAAGTTTACTGGAGTACAGATTGATTTATTGTCAGATTTACCCAATGATTCAGATGATTGAAAACGGATTGCGTGGAGGAATTAGTATGGCGTTTGCATCATTACTGTAAAGCAAACAACAAATACCTAGATGACTATGATCCGAGTAAAAGGTCTAACTATCTCATGTATTTAGATGCAAACAATCTGTATGGATGGGCTATGGCGCAATCGCTTCCATTACGCAACTTTAAAATGTACACAGGCGGCGATCCGAATAATATTCAAAAGGCATTAAAGTGGTTTGGGCAGTTTAACGCCTGATCAACAGCGTGGTTTCATTCTAGAAGTTGACTTAGAATATCCTCATGAACTCCATGACCTGCATAATGACTATCCATTAGCAGCAGAAAGTCTAAAGATGGAACCAAGAGAACCGCCTAAACTTGTGCCTAATCTTCGGGCAAAAAAAAATTATGTCTGCCATTACAGACTTCTGCAATTTTATTTAAGACATGGGTTGAAGTTGACAGCAGTTCATCGTATAATTGCTTTTGATCAAGAACAGTTCATGAAACCATACATCATGAAGAACACTGACCTCAGAAACTAAATCCACAGATGCTTCAGAAAAAGACTTTTTCAAGCTGATGAACAACAGCTGTTTTGGAAAGACTATGGAGAATCCGCACAAGCGTAAAGATGTCAGATTGGTCACCAAAGAGAACGAAGCAATTAAGTAACTTCAAAACCTAATTATCAGGACTTTAGAAGATTTCATGATCAGCTTTTTGGTATAATGATGAAAAAAAAGAAAGTCAAATTAGACAAACCTGTATTTATTGGGTTTACTGTTTTAGAATTATCAAAGCTTTTGATGTTAGAGTTTCTTTTGACTACTTTAAGCCCTCGTATCCTGAGTCCAGAGTACTTTACACAGATACAGACAGTTTTGTTATAGAATTCCTACTGAAGACATCTATAAAGACATGGAAATGGAAAGTAGCTAAGGACATGCGGGATGGTATGATACATCTGATTACCCTAAAGATTCGCCTTTGCATTCAATTACTAACAAGAAGGTTTTAGGAAAGATGAAGGATGAATTATCTGAAAGGTGACCCAAGGAGTTTGTTGGTTTAAGGTCAAAAATGTACAGTATTTCGAGCCAGGAGAAAATCATTAAGAAAGCAAAGGGAATATCTCGCAGCGTTGTGCAGTCAAACATATCACATGACAACTACAAAGAGCATTGTTTGGCAATAAGACTTTTCATCATGACAACGTAAAACTGCGATCTAATCTACATGAGATTCAACACAACATTTGTAACAAAGAAGTCATTAGATAGAACAAACACAAAACGGGTGTTTGTTAATCCGGATTTTTTCATATGCAATCGGGCCACTGGAGGACCGCATAAACAGGGGGTTTTATATTTTTCATCAACTTTTATTATAAGATCAATCATAGCTTCATCCAATTCATTTAAATCTTTTCTCAATGTTTGCTTGACGAGTTCGAATTTTTTTTTATTATTTCAAGATATTCTTTTCCCAATTTGGGGGTTTGAGTTGTAGGTGATCTGGATGATTTAGCATGCATTGATTAATCCTCGAAAATGTTTCCTTTAAATAGCATTACACGCCTGAAATGATTCCGTATCATTTTCAAGGTCTCTTCCTTTACCATTCTTGTTTCGTTCTGCGCTTCCTTCTGGCCTTCCATTTTAAACCAAAATATGTTTTACGTAAATTAATTAAAGCGGAACTGTGTCTGGCGGAATTATCTGCAGTTCTTCTTTCACAAAAGATCTTTGAGGAGCTGGTTGTTTTGTTGTGTCAGTTTCTCGTAATAATACACGGGCGGATTCATCTTTACAATTCTTTTGATTTCTATGGGTCAACACTCCAAACTGGATCGGTTGCCCTGATGCGAGTGTCCCCTTCTGCTTCTCCCGGTAAATAAAGGTACCTTACTTTCAAACCAAACGGTAATAGTTTGCTGGGTGTACTGGAGTCTTCAGCAACATTTATTGTTTTTCTTTTGATTGCTTGTACTGGTTTTAGCCCTTTAAATTCTTCATTATTCATTGCGCGCAAAACTGAGGGCAGTCTTCTAACCCATTCTGTGTGCGAGAGTTGTCAATAAGCTCTCTTGTGATACTGGTAGGAGAAAAGTCTTTCAGCTAACTGTTTGTTAAAGTTTTCAACTAAAGCCTGTGATCTGTGAACTCCCGGAATGCCTCTTTTAATGGTAACTCTATGTTTTAACAATAATTGATTCACTTGGCCTTTAAATTCTTTTCCATCATCAACTTGAATCATGCGAGGGTAAGTTAGCGGGCCTCGCTGGTATATTAGTTTTTATAGCAACAGCAACAGCAGAAGCACTCTTTTGTGTTAATGGTTCCGCATCTTTGTACCTTGAAGCTATGTCAATGACTGTGAGTGCGTACTTAAATCTTTTTCGTCTAATCCTATCAGAGGGTAAATATAGAGATCCATTTGATGGGTGTCGTTTGGAGTTGTGTTCACAAAGTGCGGTCTCGTATTCGTCTAGGGGCAGGTAAATAAATTTCCCAAAATTGCTTGTTTAGAAAACCATTCCTTTGCTGTTTGTTCACTGACCCCTGCCGCTTGGCTTAGCTTTTGTATTGCTGTGATACCCTTCCAATATCCTTTGGGCGAATAATAAATTTTGTTCATTTTTTATTCAGCAAATTTTATGCGCAACAAAATACACGACGGTCATACCAAAGGCAATAAACGCGATTTCTTGCATCTTTTGTTTTTCTGATGGTTGATAAAAGTCACTGAATTTTGGTGGGGGCAATGTCTGGACCGGTTTGCCTGTTACTAGATAATATTGTTTTATTGCTTGATCAACATCTTTAAATATGTAAGCTGCATGCCCTGTTTTTTTCAGTGTGTCATTAATAAAATTTCTAACTGCTCAATCTCTGCTTTTCATAGGGTCTTGTGCAGCTGCTAGTTGCTCCATAGCTTTGTTATGTCTTTTTATCTCGCCGTCATCCCCGTAGTTTACTAAATGCGAATTACTTCCGCTAAAAGCAAGCGCATTCACCACAGCGCCACCTATTCATCATTACGAGTGAAGCCATTTTTTATAAATGTATTTTTTATTTACATATTTATACTGTCTGGAATTATTCCTTGCTTGACTAGAAAATCTTTCGTGGCAACCGAAGCTGCAATGATAGCAATCAGCTTTGCTGAATCCTCAAAGTCTAGTTTGCCAAGATTGCTGGTTTAATTCTCTAACAAGCTTTTACCAAGCATTGAGTATCCTACACTTAGCCCTCCAATAACAGCAGAATGGTATACAAGGTTTAGCAACAGTTTTTTCGGTGCTCATTTTTAGAAAATAAAATAATTATAATTATTAAAAAAACATGAACAGTGATGATCTCCTACAGCTACAAGGCAGCCTAAACCTTCCTGAACTTATGAATGACCAAGCTGATGACCAAGCTATTATGCCCAAAAGGAGAGGCTGTATTCTTTGGCAGCATGTGGAAAAACAAAACAGTTCCTCGGAACTGAATTCAGCATTGAACAGATTCAACAGATGTCGCCGCAAGACATTTTAAAGTATCATAACAGGTATGAAGCGCAGCTGGGGTCTAGAATGGTGAAAAGTGTGGGGCAAACGGTTCTTAGTTTGTACACTAAACTAGTCAGTAGATTTGCTCCCATTGATTCTGAACAAGATCTTACGTATGATTTAACGCAAGATCCAGTTTTAACAAAGTCATTAGAGTCTCTAGGATGTGATCTATACTACAGATTTGGAACATTGTTATCGCCATTAATCATGGGATTAATAACTTTTAATCATATAGATTTTGTTTCCCTTCAAAATGAACGAGCTGGAAAAATCATCAGAACCAGAATCAGGAAACATTGAATCAGGTGGAGAAAGTAACCAAGCCAGAAAATCAGCAGAAAACACTGAACCAGGTGGGGGCCAGTAAAAAGTGTCCTCATCCTGGGCGTGTTAAAGCAGGAAAAAATTAGCAGAGTGGAACCAGACAAAAAAAATTAATGTTACAGAATATAACTCATCATGAAACATAACACCGCCAGCGCCAGAACAAGTTGATTCAATGCCCGCTATAAAAACTCCATGTGATACAAGGCCTACAGCACCAAAGTCTTCATGGAATATTGAACTTAAAACTGTTGCCATTTTTGGCACCCTTGCTGCTGTTGGGGGCGGTTATTACTGTTATAAAATATATACACAATGGCAGCCAAAACAAAAAGCAATCAAAAAATCTGAACCACTAAATACAGAAAAAGACAACTGCACGCCAAAACCGCCAACAACAAAGCATCATTTTGATCCATTTATAATGCAATAATATTTTAAGAACTTAATTTTTAATTTTTTAATAAAAATAGATCATGGCGTATTATAAAATGATGGTGTCAATAAATAAAGACATGGAGTCTATAAAAGGCATTTCCATAGACCAGAATTGTAATCAGTGCGGTTGCTTAGGTTGTAAAAAACTTCATTAAGATCTATGCTGACCGATCTCGCGCAGAGAACGCTGAGCAAGACATCCTCAACGATGACGCGTTTTTTGAGGCGTGTGTGTACTATATTAGACATCTGCTATTTAAGATAAAAACATAGATTGTCTTGTTTTTTGATAATTATAAGATAACTCAAATAAGAACTTGGTTGTACTTAGAGAATGACTTAATCAAGAACTTATTAAGAACTTGATCAAGAACTTATTAAAACTTAATTAAGAACTTGGGGTGACTTAATTAAAAACTTAATTAAGGACTTGGAGTAACTTAATTAAGGACTTGGGGTAACTTGATTAAAAACTTAAAAAGTGACTTAAGTGTGTGCATGCGTGGGGTGGGGGTGTGCATGCGTGGGGTGGGGGTGGGGGTGTGCATGCGTGGGGTGGGGGTGGGGGTGTGCATGCGTGGGGTGGGGGTGGGGGTGTGCATGCGTGGGGTGGGGGCGGGGGTGTGCATGCGTGGGTGGGGGCGGGGGTGTGCATGCGTGGGGTTAGGACCAAAACAACAAACACAAACACAAACAAACACACAATAGACAGGACAGTGCTTGTTCACACTTGAACGTCGCGTAACCGTTACTATTTTTAGAAGCCGTCATACTGGGGCGCTTGGCTCAATGCCCAAGTGGGCCCTTCAAGCCCCGTTTTGGAGCGCAGCCAAACAGCACAGTGCGTTCTCTGATCGAGTGGGGAGAAGGTGGTTAAGTTTTTGTGTCTACAAATTGTTTAGAAAGTGTACAATTAGATGGAATCCGAGAGTTCCCAGGAGTCTGACTTACTTAGAGAAATAAAACCAGAGCAATCAACAGGACTTAGCCCAAAAAATAGAAACAATTGTGATCAGTGATGATGAAGAAGACTTAACTATTGATTGGGAAGATGAAGCCACTGGTGAACCTATAGACGAATACAACAATAGAATTCAACAGCACCTTGACTATTATGCTGCTATTCAACAAACATTGGAAAGAAGTGCAATCTGTTTTGAAGCAAAGAGGAATTAAAGAGGCGGAACGTTACAACAAAGAACATAAAAATCAGTTACCAAAGCAACCTGCTGCTGTCTTTCCGACAAGAAGGAAAGAAAAACGTGAAAAGTTTATACACTTATCAGGAAAAAATCTGTTAGAAAAAACTAAGATTTTCGAAGGTTGAAGACAGGCTGTTAGTTGAAAACACATTGAATGCAATTCCAGAGTATGATGAAAGCAAAACTGTTGAGAAGTAGAAACAATCATCACCACAAGTCAAACAATCCTTAAATTGAAGGAAAATCAAAATCTAAGAAGCTATCTAGCATATGGCAAGTGGTTAGAAAGGCTGTGTGAATTGAACAGAAGAAATTTTGTAACTTTGTAGAATCCCACTTGCAGCATTCTCTCAGATGGATAAATAAACTGAGGAGAACTACACGCCTGTTTGGAAATTACAAGCAACTTTCAAAACTAGCAATAAAAAATTTCTGAAGCTGTCTCTCTAACTGCCAAAATAAAATCTGCACTTCGAGAGAATCCGCCATGAGCCAGCTTGGAAGTAAAATAACCCTGCTCACGCTGAAGAATGGAAATAACAGGTAAGATTATCTTTTCTCTCGAATATTTATTTACCATTTTAACTAATCCGTTTGTTTACCAGCACAGTTAACGCGCCCAACCGTACACACACCAACAGAAAAATAACAAGCACATACTGCCAACATAGACGTGAAGAAGGTATGTTAGCATTGTTTGGGTGTCGTCGTCATTGACAACTAATTGACTGTGTGCTGTGTTCTGTGTAAACGAAGCCCTCTTGTCTGCGCCAGTCGTAAGACCCTAGCATAAATTAAGTGATCAGGTTTCAACCTAATGGGGTCTCTGCAGTATTCTGATAGTGCGAAGCCTGTGGCGTTCACTGAGAGCCTTGCAGAGCAGTTGTTGGAGGGCAGTTAGCGAACAGTGCTACGCCCACTATAATTAGCCAGTAACAACACCGGCCCTGTCTGGGCCCAGCCCGAGTCGTGTTCCGCGTCGTCTACTTTGCCGTTGTGTCACAAACACCACAAGGTGGGGAAGTTTTCTGAACTACTAGGTAGTACACCGGTCACTGAACATTGGGGCTTTTTGAATAGAATCATTTCTTCAAAAGTTAAAAGCTTTTCAAAGTTAACAACATCTCTTTCAAATATATCGGCTAAATCTCTGTCTTGAATTAACAAGCTTTCAAGGTGCTTGTGTAGTTCATCAATAGTAGGGTTTTCGTTTTTTTCTTTTCTCCTCACCTTCCAAAAAAGCAATACTTCTCTTTAGCTTAGGAAGTAAAGAACTGGGCACGCCTGATTTTCTTTTGTTTAGATACTCCGTCATACAGTTGTAATAAAACACAATCGCCTATAGCAAGAATTCCTCTGTGAACAAACACAACCGTCTGTATTGAAAGCCGTGAATAAACTGAGTGGCGTTGGTTGGGGGCGCTGCTTCTAAATCGTCATTATCCGGCCACATGGTAAGCCCCTTGCCAGTCATAGGCCCGACATCACAAATTAAGTTATCAGGCGCCAACCTAATGCCGGACCTAGGCAGTATTCTGATAGTGCGGATTCCTGGGCTGGTCGACAATTAGCAATTAAAGGCTTAACTCCTCTACCGTTTGTGTATGGGGCGCGTTCAGAGACTGCCGCTTTTCCCCTACGTTGCTCTATGGGGATGTGTTCAGCCACTGTTGATTTCCCCTACGTTACTCTCTGAAAACTTTAGTAAATTAGTATTGAAAACGGATAACCCTACACAGTATGTTTGTTTGTAGATAATCGTTATTTTTGGTTATTGAAGTCTTACTAGTCAGAGGAACGGGGAAATACCAATCCCGGGTTACTTTCGCCCGAACTGGGTGAGGGCGGAAGTGGCCCAGGATTGGTATTTCCCCGTTCTCTGCTGCTTTTTGATTATTTTCCATGTGATGTTAAAATCTGTATTTGTTTTCTTAAGATCCCATATATGTTTACTTAATTCTGTTTGGTGTTTGTATTTTTCATACTTGAAAGATTGCTTGTGATTGGCGTACCTAGCTTTGAATTTGTTTTCTGTAATCCCTATGTATGTCTCTTTGCTGCTTTTCGTTGTCACAGTGGCTTGGTATACAATGTTATCAGAGAGACATTGGTTGTTCAGAGGGCATTGTCCTTTGATTGTGCAGTTGCAAGTTTTCCGTTTTAAACTTTTCAAAATATTCAATAGGAACACTATCAAACTATCTTATTCTTGTATGCCAAATCTTAAAAAAGTAATTGATGCTTCAAACAAAAAGAAAACCAACGTCAAAAATGAGGGTGACAAACGGAAAACTTGCAACTGCACAATCAAAGGACAATGCCCTCTGAACAACCAATGTCTCTCTGATAACATTGTATACCAAGCCACTGTGACAACGAAAAGCAGCAAAGAGACATACATAGGGATTACAGAAAACAAATTCAAAGCTAGGTACGCCAATCACAAGCAATCTTTCAAGTATGAAAAATACAAACACCAAACAGAATTAAGTAAACATATATGGGATCTTAAGAAAACAAATACAGATTTTAACATCACATGGAAAATAATCAGAAAAGCAGCAGCATACAATAATAGCACAAAGAGATGTAATTTGTGCACGACAGAAAAGTGGATGATCCTGTGCAAACCTAGTATGGCAACATTGAACACAAGAGTTGAAATCATAGACAGTTGCAGGCACAAAAGGAAATTTTTATCAACAAGTATAAAATAGCAACCCTGATAGGACCCCCCATACAGTAATACCCAATAAAGAAAGCCTTACAACCTTAACAGGGCCCCCCCTTGCACAACACGTGCAACACAACCCAACTGAACCACAGCTCACAATCCAAAACATATATATACAATTGAGGTCAGTAGCAGGGGATTGGTACGGGATCTGAAGAGAGGAAGGACCTCGAAACAAGTTTGTCGTCCCGGGTTTTAAGATTTGCTTTTAATCATTATTTTAGCTGCTCCCGCATGGTTGAGCACTTTTCCAAAGAAAAGCCGGAAAATATATTACCAGCTATATATATATATATATATATATATATATATATATATATATATATATATATATATATATATATATATATATATATATTATATATATATATATATATATATATTTATATATATATATATATATATATATATATCGATCAATATGGTTGAACAGCCTAAAATGATTCTAAAAGCGCTCGACCCCTTGGGGAGCAACATTTGTTAAAACAAGTTTTAAAAAGGAATATTAAAACTCTCTACAAATTTGTTTCGAGCGCGTTGCGCTGTCATCAGGATGGTTTTTGGTTTGCCCACCGCCGATGTTATATAGCGTGTGGGCTCCCGTTTGCGGTTGTTTGCACGTGCGGGTTGGCTGCACGTGTTTTTTTGTTTTTTTTGGGGCTTTCAGGTTTTTGCTTTGGGTGTATTCACTAACAACAATTTCCATTTATGCCTGCAGTTGTTTGCTATTTCTGTTTTGGTGTTTAAAGTTGCTAAGTGTGGTTTGCATAGCATTAACCATTTTTCAGTTAAACATAGGTTGCATCTTTTTGAAACATTGCTGTATGGTGATGCTCTTTTTATGATTTTCCAGGATATGTTGTAGCTTGTTTTTGCGTCTTTAAGTTTCCAGATATATTTGCTCAGCTCTGTTTGGTTTTTATATTTTTCTTTATTAAATGACTGTTTGTGGTTTGCATATCTGGTTTTGAAGTGGTTTTCAGTGATCCCTATGTATGTTTCTTTTTCATTTTCTGATGTCACAGTAGCCTGGTATACAATGTTGTTGTGAAGACATTTATTGTTTAGTGGGCACTGCTCCTTTCTGGTGCAATTGCAATATTTCATTTCTTCACCCTTCTTTGCTGTGTTGATTTTCATTTTGTTGGATGCGTCAATTAGGTTTTTGAGGTTGGGTATACATGAGTACGATAGTTTGACAGTGTTTTTGTTAAATATTTTGGATAGTTTGTGTTCTTTTGGAAATGAAGTTGTTAGGATTTTGAAGAATTCTTTCCCTATGTTTGTTTTGAGTTTCCCGTCGTATGGGGGGTTATACCATATGATTTTTCTTTTCCTATTTTTCTTGCTTTTATTTGTGTTGTTGTCTGGGTTGTATTGTAATTTGTAATTGTATCCACTTGTTTGTAGTGCGTCCTGGTATTCTACTGCTGCACTGTTGAACACTCTCTCACTGCATGACAGGTTTGATAGTCTCTTGTTTATGCCATGGGGTATGTTCTTTAATACAGATGGTGGATGGTTACTTTTGATGTGTACATAAAGAGGTGTATCGTTGGGTTTCTTGTATGGTTTATATATGTGATTGTTGAGATCCAGTGTTATGTCTAAGTAGTTCACTATCTTTTTGTTTGCTTCAATGGTAATCTTTAAGTTGTGGTTTTGGAAGATTTTGCATAGTTCTTTCTTCTTGTTTTCGATGGTTCTTGGATTGTTGGTTAGTGCAGCAAGGCCATCGTCTCTGT
>CM031603.1:102030792-102050792 GCA_018398815.1 Conus ventricosus | reverse complement strand
GAGAAGTGTCAAATGCCAAAGCGACCAATTCGCAGCGTTACAAAGTGGTGTGAAAGATCTGAGGGACGAGGTGGAGACTTTAAGGAAAGAAAATTCAAATCTTGTAAAACAGAATTCTGACCTCATGTCAAGAATTGAACAATTAGAACTAAAAACTGACGATTTCGTACGATCAAAACGTAACAATTTAATCTTCTACGGTATTTCTAAAGGACAAAATGAATCTGTGGAAGAGTGCGAAGGCGAAATCCATGACCTTTTGACTGATCAACTTGGATTGACTCGGGACGTCGAATTTGATCGAGTTCACAGGCTAAATCCCAAACCGGACTCTCCTGTCATTGCCCGATGTTGTTTTTATAAGGACACGGTACGCATTCTGAAAGAAAAGCGGAAATTGAAAGGTAGCGACATTTTGTGGGAGAGGATTTTTCTTCTCGTGTGCGAGACATAAGACGTGACCTTCCGCCTCATCTGAAAAAAGCAAGGTCTGAAGGGAAACGAGCAAGGATGGTCTTTGATCATCTGCTTATTGACGGAAAAAAAAGTATTTCCCGGATGACCACTGCAAACTAAAAGAGTCCGGGTAGGGGGTGGCCGGCCACTGGAGTAGAATGTTCCGTACACTGGTGTAACAAGAAAAGGAAGGCAAAAAAAAAAAAGATGCACCGGTTGAAACGCCTGTCGCCGGTGGTAGTGTCAGTGGTAGGCGGGGTTTTGTGGGTCACGGCAGTGAGTTCGTTCAATGTGTTGAAAACACGTACGATGAAGTATCGGGCACGGATTGTACATATGTAAATAAAACTTTTTCTTCTCTATCCTGGAATGTAAATGGTTTGTTTTCTAAACTTAATGATTATGATTTTCTGTCCTTTATTTATGAGTTTGGTGTTGTGTGTTTAACTGAAACATTCATGGAAGAGTGTCATGATGATGCTTTTGCTGGTTATGAAATATTCTGTAAATCTGCGACTGAATTTTCAAAACAAGGGAGGGGATCGGGTGGAATTATTTGTTTGATTTAAACAAAATGAGTATTTTCCCTTTGTTAAATTTGTTGACGTTAATAACATAAACTTCTGTGTCTTTTTGATTGATAAAAACTATTTGGTTTAGATAGGGATGTTCTGTTTCTTTGTTCTTACATACCCCCTGAAGGTTCTTCGTTTTATGTCCACTTTGACATCAACAATGGCATTGATCTGCTAGAAGAATGTATCTCTGATCTGTTGTTCTCTAGAGATGTGTATGTTATTTTAAATGGTGATTTAAAATAGTAGAATGTCAAACATTTCACAAGGTGTATCTGTGAACAATAATCTCGATCAGCAATTCGACATTCATCCTCTTAGTATTAAACAACAATCTCAAGACAGTACTTTGAATAACTATGGGAAGATGTTATCGAATGTTTGCACTGCATTTGATTTGTGTGTTCTTAATGGGGCATGTAAAGGCGACCTTGAAGGTAGCTATACATACTTTTCTGACTAAGGATGCAGTTTCGACGATTACTTCATATTTTCTTGCGATCTTTGTGCTCGTTTGTATGATTCATGCCCATTGAATGTCTTGGAACGCATTGACTCTGATCATTTGCCTGTGTCACTACATGTTATGTTTCCTAAAGAAGGTATTCTGCATGACAATAATCAAGAACAGAATCGCGTCATAGAAAAATTTATATGGAATGATGTGAATGTTGGTTTGTTTCAAGAGATGTTATGTAGTACTGAAACCCAAACTAAACTAGAAGCGGCAATACACTTGTTAGATGTGGATATAAATCGCGCGCTAGGTTTGTTTAACGCTTGCATAAAAGAAAGTGCTGACTGTATGAAAAGGTGCATAGTTTGGGATAGCAGTAAAACATTCAGTGATTGGTGTGATAATGAGTGTGTTACTAGCAAAAGAACTGCTAGGAGATTATTACGAATTAGTCGTCGCACATTGAAAATAGGAGACAGGAACGCTTATTCAATCGCTAGGCGATAGTATAAGCATCTGTTACAGAGGAGAGAGAAAGAGTTCAATAAGTCTTTACTGAATAAACTTGTATCATTTATAAAATGTCAAAAGGAATTCTGGGATACCATTCAAAGAGTTTCATTCAAAAGAAAACAGACCAGAAACAACATTACTATTGATGTATGGTTTCAATATTTCCAAACGTTAGATACAAATGTTGATAACACACCAATCGAAGTGATTGATGTGAAAGATGGTGGCTATATGAACCGACCAATCACTCAAGAAGAAGTATTGTTAGCATTACGAAAACTGAAAAATCGTGAGGCAGCGTTTCCTGACGGTATCATCGGTGAATTATATAAACATTCGTCTGACCAGGTGGTAAACTTCTTTCTGAAATTGTTTAATAAATTATTTGATAGTGGTATGTTTCGGAAAACAGGACTGAATCAGTTATTCTGCCGTTCTACAAGAAGGGCGATGTAAATAAGCTCAGCAATTACCGAGGAATTTCCCTCAGTGACATTAGTAGTAAATTGTTTGGAATCATTATTAACCATAGACTGCAGGAATAGGTTGAAGAAAATAATATCACAGGCGATCATCAAGCAGGATTTAAAAAAAAGGTTATTCCACTATTGACCATATGTTTACTTTGCTCGCACTAGTGCAGAAGCAATTTTCTTATAATAGGAAATTATACGTAGCTTTCATAGACTTTGAAAAAGCTTTTGACTCCATTAATAGAAATCTTCTCTGGCCTGTTTTACTTACAAATGGTACTAAAGATATACTCTATAAATGTGTTAGAAGTATATATGATAAAGTAAGAACAAGGGTTTTGTTGTGGAGCGAAAATTACTGACTATATCAATTGTTCGAGAGGAGTCAAACAAGGGGATGCATGCAGCCCCATTTTGTTTTCTTTGTTTGTCAACGAGTTAGCTATTGAAGTGATTAATAATGGTAGACATGGTGCTTTGCTTTCGATTGATGCTTTTTAAATTGTTTATTCTGTTGTTGGCTGATGATGTTATTTAGATATCAGAAACTGTTATAGGTCTACAAACGCAACTGAATAGTTTACAACGTGCAGCTGGATCTCTGCAGTTAAAAGTTAATATGGAAAAAAGCAATACCATAGTATTCCGTAAAGGAGGATATTTAAGTGCTCGTGAACGGTGGTTGTATGAAGACAATCTTATGCCAGTTGTCAATGCGTATAGGTGTTTGGGTATAATATTCTCAACACGTTTGAGTTTCGTAGGTGCATGCAAGGATTTGTCTAGTAAGACCAAAATGTTTTGATTTGTATTATGAAAAAGATATATACTCTAAATAATGTTTCTTTCACGTTATTTATCAAACTCTTTGACACCAGGTTCAGCCGATTATGCAATATGGTTCTGAGTTATGGGGATAGGAAAAAGCGGCTATTTATTGTGGATCGGTTCATGTTTTTGCTTTGAAGAAGTTCCTGGGTGTTGACAGACGTTCTCCAAATGATCTCATTTATGGCGAAACTGGTCGATTCCCTATTTATATTGTTTCTGCCGTTAAATGTATTTATATTAGCTGAAATTGCTTTAAATGGAAGATTCCAGATTACCTCGTAAAGTGTACAATATGTTGTGTCATCTAGATACAAAAGGGAAAAAATAATTGGGCAACCAAAGTGCGCCTCTGTCTGTTTGAATTCAGATTTGTATTTGTCTGGCTTAACCAGGGAGTTTGAGAATATACAAGTGTTTTTAACATCTTTTTCGCCAGCGATTGGTGGATTGCAGATGGCAAAGATGGTCTGATCATATTCATAATAGAGACAGGTTTGATTGTTACCGGAATTTCTCATGTTCTCATGACTTGAAGACTTACTTGGACATAGATATGGATAGGCATTTAAAGCATGTAACGGCAAAATTCAGATTAGGAATATCCGCATTAGCTTGTCATTATTTTAGATATCGAACGTGTTGTACTTGTGATTTGATTTGTCCTCTATGTAGAGAATCACAGGAAACAGAAATACATTTTGTTAATTGCTGTCCAGCTCTTAGGAGCATCAGAGAAAAATTTATTAAGCCCAAATACTATAGATAGCCATCTTTGTTTAAAATAAATCTGCATTTATCTTCCATTTCTGCTGAAATTGTCAAACCTTTTTCGTTGTTTCTGAACAAAGCCTTTAAACTAAAGGAACTTGTTTCTTCTTGAATATGTGACAACAATTTCCTTTTGATCCATATCATATGATTGCTTATAATTACTGTGCTTATAATTACTGTGCTTTACATGTTCACACACCCTTTTATTACAGGCTAAGGCCTAAATGAATAAATCATCTGAATCTCTCTCTCTCTCTCTCTCTCTCTCTCTCTCTCTCTCTCTCTCTCTCTCTCTCTCTCTCTCTCTCTCTCTCTCTCTCTCTCTCTCTCTCTGTCATCTTCCCTCCTTTTCTCCCTTCTCAGTAGGTGAGGGCTTTGGGAAGGGAGAAGATGCAGGGTGGAGCTATACAAGAGAACGGGTGATTTAACTAAGAGTGAAAGGTAAGAGTAGGATCCCCTCTGCCGCGAGTAAAAGTGTTTCTTCCACAGCCGTACTCTGTGCTCTGAAGAAATAAAGATACACAGGTTGTTGGTTTATGTAGTCGAGCGGTAAGTGAGTAACTGATTCAGTTCAGGAAAGGTTGAAGGCGGGAATAGGAGAAGGATGGGGGCTGCCTTTCATCATGCCGTACCCTGACACGGTGGATTACATCCCACTGTCCCCACGGCCGTTATGCTGTGGAACTTTAACCTTAACCTGATTTACTGAGCACATGGATAGAATAAGGAGACAAGGAACTAAGTCAGCTTCTTGAAAATATCACTGCCATATGTACAGAACAATATTAACAATATTACGTCATTCAGGTATGGGAGAGCCAAAAATGATAATGTCTTGGGTGCAAGCAAAAGATTGACGCGAATGTATTTCCATAGTGCATTCAGTGTGGGGCACATTCTCTCACAGATTTTAAGAGGACTGGTGCCAGGAGAAAGCATTGTTCAAATCACGCCACAGAGAATGACAGCAGGGGACAATGATACTCAGTGCAAAAGGCCATATGAAACATGAGAACTTCATTGTCCATCCGGTCCTTTTCATTTTGGATAAAAGTTGGAAACTTATGTATCAGTAGCTGTTCCTCGACTTTCTATTCCTTCAACAGTTACAAAAACACAAAGATTCTTATACACTTTTGTTTGTCATGTACTGCTGGGGGTGCAGATAGTCTATAACAAAGTGTTTCTGGCAATAGAATGGTAAGCTAGTTACAAAGTACAGTGTTTGATGAATTTTAAGACGGTTTCTGCAACTGTAACATTATGTCACGCTTGTAGATGAGAAGAAAATGGGAGCAAGGAGAGATAATGTCGAAATATTGGAAACGTATTTCCTCACTCATTTTTATCGTTTTTCTTTACTCTATTCATTTTTTAATGTTCATAGGTCTGGTGTATCTTGTAGCGTTGAACCTGTGAACCCCTGTGACACTGGCTATCAGGCTGGAAGAGATGAAGCCATTACAACAGCATCTGGTTCCTCCCATTCCCTTGCGAACCGTCCACCCCATTCTGCTCAACTTCCTCCACCAGTCATCTGTGAAGAAGAGGTCTGCTATAGAAGTCGACAGATGGCGGAACCTTTCCACGAGCATCTCTTCAACCAACAAAGAAGGGATGAAGCAGTGGCAGAGGACAGTAGACATCATTCATTGCCAGGTGGACTCAGTCGCTCAACAAGAGAGAATACACCCCCAGATCCTCGACTGAAAAATCTGAAATTCTAAATCAATCAATCAATCAATCAATCAATCTCTCTCTCTCTCTCTCTCTCTCTTCTCTCTCTCTCTCTCTCTCTCTCTCTCTCTCTCTCTCTCTCTCTATCCCCCCCCTCTCTCTCTCTCTCTCTCTCTCTCTCTCTCTCTCTCTCTCTCTCTCTCTCTCTCTCTTTTCTCTCTCTCTCTCTCTCAGTGTTGGTAGAGGGATTTCGTTATTTGCTGGTTATTACTTTACAATGTCTTTCCCCCTTTCTCAACCCCATCCTTCCTCTCTCCATCTCCCACCCCCATTTCCCAGCCTCTCTCCACTGTCCACACTTCTTTACATCGATATTGACCTTACTGAATCACGTGTCAGCAAAGTGAGTCTGTGTCGTTATATTGTTTCAGTTGTCCACGTGTATGAGTCCGTGCGAAGTGAGTTTTTCGTATTACCCTGTTTCAGGTGTCTACGCGTGTGCGTCAAAGTGCACACGCGAGCGCGCGCTTAGCATTGCCGTGAATGTTAATGACTTATCTGGCCGTGCTAGACATGAAAATGTCACCAAAGTATTAAGGCCTTAAATCTAGAATCTTGGATTTATGATGGTACTTATTGTTTCTTTATGCTTTCAATATTACAAAACGTTGATCTTTTCTGAAATATTGTGATAAAAAAAAATGATCTTTTCTGAAAAATGCTATTAGCTACAATAGTTCCTTGATGAACCGATAAATTGTTTGTTATCAACATTCCACCAATGTGAGGCCATTTCATTTAAATCAAACAAAAAGATGCAGTCATAGATGAATATCTTACTACATATAGAACAAACAGTGGTTGCTTATCGATATATCTTAGCAAGTATTTCAAAGTATAAGCGTATCAGTTTGTGGTTTATCAAATAAATTATATAAAACCAGCTCAAAAGCATAAACACAGAGTAACGCTTGCACTTTTCTCTTACGATGACAGTTGTAAAATAATACAAATACATCATCAATTTACCTTAGTGGTTGGATAGAAACAACATTTGAGTGATGACGATCATCTGGAACATCTGGATGAGGTTCATGAGACAAGGGCAATGGAGGACAGGAGGCCTGTGTGTGACATGTGAATGTGTCAGGGTGTAGCTCCTGAGGGACAATGACGTCAATGGAGGACAGGAGGCCTGTGTTTGACATGTGACTGTGTCAGGGTGTAGCTCCTGAGGGACAATGACGTCAATGGAGGACAGGAGGCCTGTGTGTGACATGTGACTGTCAGGGTGTAGCTCCTGAGGGACCAGGTCGTCAATGGAGGACAGGAGGCCTGTGTGTGACATGTGACTGTGTCAGGGTGTAGCTCCTGAGGGACGTCAATGGAGGACAGGAGGCCTGTGTTTGACATGTGACTGTGTCAGGGTGTAGCTCCTGAGGGACGTCAATGGAGGACAGGAGGCCTGTGTGTGACATGTGACTGTGTCAGGGTGTAGCTCCTGAGGGACGTCAATGGAGGACAGGAGGCCTGTGTTTGACATGTGACTGTGTCAGGGTGTAGCTCCTGGGGACGTCAATGGAGGACAGGAGGCGTGTGTGTGACATGTGACTGTGTCAGGGTGTAGCTCCTGAGGGACGGCAATGGAGGACAGGAGGCGTGTGTGTGACATGTGACTGTGTCAGGGTGTAGCTCCTGAGGGACGTCAATGGAGGACAGGAGGCCTGTGTGTGACATGTGACTGTGTCAGGGTGTAGCTCCTGAGGGACCAGGACGTCAACTGGACACGGCTTGCCGTCGACTCTCCGCTGCTTCTTCCTCCACCCCCTCCATCCCTCCTCCTGACTCAGTACCTCCTCCACCCCTCCATCCCTCCTCCTGACTCAGTACCTCCTCCACCCCTCCATCCCTCCTCCTGACTCAGTACCTCCTCCACCCCCTCCATCCCTCCTCCTGACTCAGTACCTCCTCCACCCCCTCCATCCCTCCTCCTGACTCAGTACCTCCTCCACCTCCTTCATCCCTCCTCCTGACTCAGTACCTCCTCCACCCCCTCCATCCCTCCTCCTGACTCAGTACCTCCTCCATCCCCTCCATCCCTCCTCCTGACTCAGTACCTCTCCACCCCCTCCATCCCTCCTCCTGACTCAGTACCTCCTCCACCCCCTCCATCCCTCCTCTTGACTCAGTACATCCTTAACCTCCTCCATCCCTCCTCCTGACTCAGTACTTCCTTAACCCCCTCCATCCCTCCTCCTGACTCAGTACCTCCTCCACCAGCTCCATCCCTCCTCCTGACTCAGTACTTCATTAACCCCCTCCATCCCTCCTCCTGACTCAGTACTTCGTTAACCCCCTCCATCCCTCCTACTGACTCAGTACTTCCTTAACCCCCTCCATCCTTCCTCCTGACTCAGTACTTCCTTAACCCCCTCCATCCCTCCTACTGACTCAGTACTTCCTTAACCCCCTCCATCCTTCCTCCTGACTCAGTACTTCCTTAACCCCCTCCATCCCTCCTCCTGACTCAGTACCTCCTCCACCCCCTCCATCCCTCCTCCTGACTCAGTACTTCCTTAACCCCCTCCATCCCTCCTCCTGACTCAGTACTTCCTTAACCCCTCCATCCCTCCTCCTGACTCAGTACTTCCTCCACCCCCTCCATCCCTCCTCCTGACTCAGTACCTCCTCCACCCCTCCATCCCTCCTCCTGACTCAGTACCTCTTCCACCCCCTCCATCCCTCCTCCTGACTCAGTACCTCCTCCACCCCCTCCATCCCTCCTCCTGACTCAGTACCTCCTCCACCCCCTCCATCCCTCCTCCTGACTCAGTACTTCCTTAACCCCCTCCATCCCTCCTCCTGACTCAGTACTTCCTTAACCCCTCCATCCCTCCTCCTGACTCAGTACTTCCTTAACCCCCTCCATCCCTCCTCCTGACTCAGTACCTCCTCCACCCCCCCCATCCCTCCTCCTGACTCAGTACCTCCTCCACCCCCTCCATCCCTCCTCCTGACTCAGTACCTCTTCCACCTCCTCCATCCCTCCACCTGACTCAGTACCTCCTCCACCCCCTCCATCCTCCTCCTGACTCAGTACCTCCTCCACCCCCTCCATCCCTCCTCCTGACTCAGTACCTCCTCCACCCCCTCCATCCCTCCTCCTGACTCAGTACCTCCTCCACCCCCTCCATCCTCCTCCTGACTCAGTATCTCCTCCACCCCCTCCATCCCTCCTCCTGACTCAGTACCTCCTCCACCCCCTCCATCCCTCCTCCTGACTCAGTACCTCCTGCACCCCTCCATCCCTCCTCCTGACTCAGTACCTCCTCCACCCCCTCCATCCCTCCTCCTGACTGAGTACCTCCTGCACCCCCTCCATCCCTCCTCCTGATTCAGTACCTCCTCCACCCCCTCCATCCCTCCTGACTCAGTACCTCCCCTCGCATCACATGTGGAATTTGAATCGGAACATGCAGTTGCTCGTGTGTGTGTGTGTGTGTGTGTGTGTGGTGTGTGTGTGTGTGTGTGTGTGTGCGTGTGCGTGTGCGTGTGTGTGTGTGTGTGAAATTGCTTTTTTCGAAATGATTTCATGTACATTTTGTATTGTTATTCATGATTATTTTTTGTTTCCCTCTGTGTCTTCTGGCTTATAAATCACATTAAAATCAATTTGTAATTACAAATGTCATCGCCATTTTTCATGCCAAAAGATGGACTAAGGTTACAAGTGTTATTTTCTCTTATTAAAAAAAATGTCAAAGCTGGGTCATATCTTTCTTGTAGTGTTGATTTGAACATTTCTTAATAAGAAGAACACAAATTGTTTGTTACTTCCCTGTTCTTAAAACTGTGACATGTCTTGCTTTTAGTATTGATTTGAACACTTCTTACTAAAACAAATGTTTGCTACATTTCTATTGTTAAAGAGGTGTCATATATTCCTTGTAATATTGATTTCAACCTGTTTTATTAAAATGCAAAAATTGCTGTTTTGTTACTGTATAAGTTGTGTTATGTGCCTGTGTCATATACTGCTTGTGATATTGATTTTAACCTGTCTTATTAAAACGCAAAAGATCACTATTTCTTACTGTTAAAGTCGTGTCATGTGCCATATCTTGCTTGTTGTGTTGATTCGAAATTTTTTTATCAAAGAGTAAAAAAATGTGTTTACTTCTCTATTGTGAAGGTAGAGCCATACCTGCTTTTAGCATTGATTTGAATATGAATTATATGAAGACTGTATTCAAAACCAAATACCATTCGGACGTGCTGTTGCGGTTGGGTGTTATAATTCACATGACATGATTATCATGATCTTATGTATAATTATCTTCTGTGGGCCACACGGTGTAAAAGTGATGGATGTATTTTATAGTTGTGGGAAATCGGTGAACTCATTGCATACGTTTGATGCATTATTGTGTCTTTGGAGTGAGCCTTGATTTTTTTGGCATGGTGTTTTGTTGTCGACCACATCAATGATATTGCCCTGTTGTTGGCCTCTTCAATAACATTGCCTCGGTATTGAAGTACACATTAGTAACATTACTTTGTTGTTGATGTACACATTAGTTACATTGCCTTATTGTTGAAGTACACATTATTAATATTGCCTTGTTGTTGAAGTACACGTTAGTTATATTGCCTTGCTGTTGAAGTACATAGTAGTGATATTGCTTTGTTGTTGAACGCATCGGTTGTATTGGCCTGATATTGTTGAAGCACAGAAGGGGCATATAAGCGAGCAGGATACAGCAATTGCATATTTTCCCTGATAGCGCTCGTGGTTGATTTACTCCTTCCAATCTGGGCGGGGGCACACGTTGCTATTATAAACACCTATCAGTTTGATTGGTTGATATGACTCTAAACATACATGTAACATTGCATTGTTGTTGTGAACACATCAGTAATGTTGCCCTGTCGTTAAACACGTCAGTAAAGTGGCAGTTTTGTTGTTCAATTCATCAACATTTCCCCATTGTTGTAACACTCATCAGTAATATTGCCCTATTGTTGATTGCACCAAGAATAATGTCAGGTTCTTGTTAACTTGTGGTGGCGGCCGGCAGTATCAGTCATAGTTGATTTTTTGTAATGCTTTTGCTTAAGATACCGTGACAGCTGTTTTGAAGGTCTGTATGAAACAATTTACTTTATATATAACAAGCTATATTTCAGACAACAGATGGGTAGCTGTAGCCTTGATCTGGTCTGGATGCGGCTTGTTTTACACAAGCCCATTTTTATCAATAAATGACATCTGTGTGTGTTGTTAGATATTCTTATACATGTAAATTGAGAATTACAAATGCTGACAAATGTTCTTTTTGTAGAAATGACAAAGATTCAGCCAAACATTATTCATGGTTCTCCGATTTTTCACAATGTTTTTGGAAGGACTTGGAAAAGATTTTAAGAGAGAAGTGTAAACACTGTTTGAGTTAAAATTTAACGAAGAACTTGTTTTGTTGGGAATGATGATCAAACAAACGCAGACGCCACTTTTGATCAGATCACTTTATCAGCCAAATACTTTATTTACAAATGCAGGATAAATAAGATCAAACGCAATGTAGCACACTCTCTGAGAGATTAAAAAAACAATTATACAGTTGGAAAATACATTTATTTAAAGAAATGAAACTTGCAGATGTCTTTAAAAAAGTTTTACCATTAAAAGTGTCTTGTTAATGACATATAGTGATTAATAACCATGTAAGGATGTACGCTAGTTTACAAACGTGTCATTTCAAGTGTGCATTTTGCCCATAGTGTGTTTCCCTTTTTTAATGTATTACAGTGCTTTGACCCTTTTAAAACATCTGTATTGTCGAGTTCTCTTGTACAGAACACAATAGCCACATTGTATGACTGCAACCATGGCAACACCTGTTTAGATCGAAACGTTTCAGATTCATGCTGCATTGTTTATGGCTCAGTCTTACTGTACATTAATGTAATGTGTTACTGTACATCAATGTAATGTTTTTTTGTTTTGTTTTGCTTTTTTTTTTTTAAAGTTCGTTTGTAAGTGAATATGTGCACATGTGTAGTAGTTCTATATTCATATGTGTATATGATTGTATTGAAAAAATTATATTCTTGTACATAAATGTTCAGAGACTATACAAAATCAGTTTTTATCATGGTAATGTCTTCATCTGTTCCCATTGCCTATGCACAATGTCCATGGAAAATGGATTGCCCGGGAATGTAGTGCATTCAGATTGCCAACGTCATTTACAATAGAAATGTAGAGAGTGTACAAAATCATGTTTTGTCATAGTAATGTCTTGATTTGTTCCCACTCCTTGTGTACGTGTTCCACAGAGAAAGCTATTATTCGGAAAGTTCAATGCTACATTTTCAGAGTTCTAGCATTATTTACAACAGAACTGTGTGTCACTGTGTTTAACGTTTATGTGTAAAGGGGATGGATCTAAGTCTGAATTGGAAAATCACATTCAGGCAAGGCGGAATAAGGTCTAAATGAATACTGAAATAAAATCCGAAGTTGTCGAACACATTGAATACCTGCCAACCATTATGGATTTGATTAGTGTCTCTGTACGAAATGACTTTTATTCAATATTTTACTAATTCTGAGAAAAAGGGCTCTAGCCCCATAATTTTCATATTCACTAGCTTTCAGACGCATCTAATACACACAGAAATTTGTATGTTTCAACTAATTTGACCTTAATGAAAGGAAGTTTTCGTTCAAAGGGAAGTTGTCCAGTGATTTTGTGATAGGGAAACTCTAAAATTGCAGAGTTCTTTATCATCTTTCATATTTTGCATAATAGAGATTGATTGCTTCTCACATGCATATTGTTTGTTGGAAGTGCAACGCTTAGGTATATTTAAAGATACATTCTTCATTTAAACATGAGTTTTTGTCGAAATAGAACATTGTTCCTGGACTGTAAAAAACAACATTCTCCCCTCATGTCCCTGTCTCTTTCCCCAACTGAATATAATTGCTATGAATACCCCCAAAGTATTATTTAGACATTCGTGTTCCACCATTTTCTTTAAACAGAAATCCTGAATCTGTCAGTTGATGTGTGGTACTCACAAGGCATGGTTTGATGTTTGCTACGCTGCGTACCTATCTTAGCTGTTCTTCTGCGTGTGTCTTTAAATGATTTGATTTGGGTTCGTTGTCTTCTTTTATATTGTTTTTACCCCTTTCATTTGTCACTCCCCTTTCTCCCGTAATTTCTGCGCCCCGGAGAAGGTGAAACGTGAAAATTCATTTGAACTAAAATCCATACCCTCATAAGTAAAGTAGGTAAAATGTTGTATTGCCTTGGTCTGTCTGCAGTGAGAGTTTTTGATACCGTTGCTTGTTAACTATTTTATCCATCAGGTTCATGTTATTTGCTTCAGTGTTTGGTTGCAAATCTCTTAAATCATGAGGCTGTTGTACATACTTGTAATGCCATTTTCATTGTTGTGACTGCACGTGGATTTTTTATGTTTGATACGTGGAAATCGTTCATGAATACTTTTCGTGGCGTTTTATTTCAAGTGGCTTCATAGAAATAACCATGCTAGATGTGCTGGAACAGGAGGGTGTGGGGAAGAGAGAAAGGAAGAGATGGGAGATAACATGGAACATAGGGAAAGTGAGGGAGGCGGAGGTTACAAGAGAAAGAGCGAAATGAAAGTTATGAATGTTTCTGTACTTTGAGATCGGGGTGTTGGTATTCTGCTCGTTGCTGAGGGAACTGTGAGATTGTATGTGTTGATTAAGGCTGAATACATTTGTTGTTTCATATTTTGACGAAACGTGGTACAGTTACACAGTCCATTTTGTCACAGGGATCCAAATAATATTTTGTTTAGATAATTTTTCTTCGGTGACTAGAAAATCATCCCCACACCATCCAAAATTCTGACGCTCCGATGAGAGGTCATTTGGCACACTGAGCCTGGAATTGTTTTCAGTACTCTGCACAGTTTATTTTAGCAGTCTCTTCGTTCAAAGTGCTTACTTACATGTTTCCAAAGTGTTGACTTATATGTTTCCAAAGTGTTTACTTATGTGTTTCCAAAGTGTTTACTTATACGTTTCCAAAGTGTTTACTTATGTGTTTCCAAAGTGGTTGCTTATATGTTTCCAAATTGCCATGAACAGGAAACAGTTTAACCAGAGCGGATGAAATGTTAATTTACGAATCCATTGTTGAAATGTTGGTCAACTATCTCAAACTCATTTCCATCACACTTGAGTGGTTATGTGGTTCATTTCCATTTCGTAACCCTGCGGTTATGTCTATGGTTTTGTACTGTGGACTAATCATTCAGTTAAAGATGACCTTTAGTCATCGATGTTATGAAGAAAACTCATCGTTCAATTAAGATCTTGCAAAAAGATTTTTTTTTTTCTCTAAAGTCGTTAGGTCGTCGAGCATGTGGGCTCTGTGACCTTAGAGAGCAACTAAAGGTCATGCAGTGAAGAACAAATGTAAGGCTCGTCAAGACATCATGTGACAAGACAACACTGGCTAGTGAGGTCAAAGTTTCTCAAATTCAGGAAGGCCTTTCCTTTGCGTACGTGTCACTCCAACTCACCAGTCTGTTACGCAAGGCCTTAAGTTTGGAATATTGTTGCGCAAACTCATATTTTATTAAGAACGGCCTTTAGTCAGCGATCTTGTGACATTGGCTCATCATTCCGTTGAGAAGAGACTGTAGTCTGTGATCAAGATACACAAACCCGTCGTAAGATTAACAACATTTGGTCTGCGTTCATGTTACTTTACCTTATCATTTTACTAGAAATGACCTTTTAATCACCGATCACGTGTTCCAAATTTTTCATTTAATTACAAACGGACTTAAGTCGTCGATCTGTTGATGCAAACTCATCATTCTATTGACCCTTGGTCTACGATCTGGTATCACAAACTCTTTGTTCAGGAAATTATGGCCTGTCCGCGGTCTTGTGCCAACTCGTCATTTAATTAAAAGACGGCATTAAGTCTATGGTTTTGTACTGTGGACTAATCATTTAGTTAAAGATGACCTTTAGTCATCGATGTTATGAAGAAAAACTCATCGTTCAATTAAGAATGGCTTGTGCGGCACTTCGGGGTCAAGGTGTCACGGACTTCAGCTTTTTTTCTTCTTTTTTTTTCTTTCCTTTTTTGGGGGGTGGGTGGGGGGGGGGGGGGGGGGGCTAGCGTTGTCAGTGAGGTGCCCATCCCTTTCCTTCATTGCATTATCCCCCTTGCCCTGAAGGACCGGCACCTGCTTTAGATGGGTTAAAAACTTGGGTTGATAATGGTCAAAACGTCTGCTTCTGAGAGTGCGCGTTTTAACTATTGCACCGCCTCCTTCCTCAAAAAGGTCTGGTTAGGATCGGTGAAATGATAAACGAAATTGTCAGTCATTCAACTGCTATATTTTGGGCTGACTTGTCTTTTTTCATTTTCTTGTGTGTGTGTGTGTGTGTGTGTGTGTGTGTGTGTGTGTGTGTGTGTGTGTGTGTGTGTGTAATCAAAACACTAATATAGTTCTATTATATGCATTGTATATGTGTGGGCTGCGCCTTTTGTCAATGAATTTTCGTACGCATTTTTTTTTGCTTGTCTTTGCTTGCTTGGCGTTTCGTGGTTTCTATGGTTAATCAGAGGCACTAATTACGTTTTTATTGTTGTCGAATCATGTTTTAGTCATAAAGCTGAAAAGAACGTATTGCTGCTGAGACAGACACAAGTACAATCATTAATTGTTGAGGATTTAGAAATGTGCTACGGCTAAGGATTTTTTCTACTCTCTGAAACAAAAGTGTTAAAAGAAGTATTGTTTTTTAAATAATGATTTCACAACAAACTCTAAACATGTATTACCTCAGAATGGGATTATGATATCGTGTTTTCATTTCGTCAAACACAAGGGTTGTATCTTTATTCTCCAATAATGCTGAACTCAAATCATATAAACAGACAAAACAGAAATTTTATGATCGTATTCTTTACCATGCAAAAGAAACATGCTCTGAAAGAAGAAAAGAAAAAGAAACACCCGAAGGTGCTGGGGAGGACCCAGAGAAGCACTGTCTTCGCCCGCCTTTAGAGCGGTCCTGTACCACCCTTGGAGGCCTGCGCTGTGTTGACGATGGGTACAGGCACGCACAGGACACTCCATTAAGATATCAAGGGACATAACTGCTCCTGAACAGAGGTAAATTAGACTACAGGATGCAGCTCATAACAGCCTTAAAGTAGCATCCCCATGGGCGTACCAGCCCGTATTTCATGACTGCAGAGCCCACTGGCGAAAAACACCACCCTCCAGCTGCCGAGCACACCCACAGACCCAACCACCCCTGCCCACGGACAGATGAAGACGGTGCCACTCCAGACACAGCCGAAAGAAGGTGATCCCTTCTTTTACAAAAAAAGCAAAAGCTACAGAAATAACAACATTTTAGTTAATGGTGATTAGAATATTGACTGTCATCATCACACACATAACAAACACAAAGCAAGACGAGAGATAAAGATAATGACTGGGAAAATTCGGACCAGCTGACGCTTGGCGAGAAAGCAATTCAGAATACAGAAGTTACAACTGACCAAACCTCTAGTTTGAAATAAAATCAAACTGATTTGTTTCACATAATTTCATAATTAAAAAAAATAAAACCATAGATATTCCCAAGGATATTGTTCTAATGATTTGCTCAGATTTGAGCAAAGCCAGTTTCATCATGAAGTATCGGCAGTGTTGAATAACGAACTAATAAGATACAGTAGTGTCAGAGAAGAATAACTATTACCTCAAAAAGAAAAGACCATATCAACCTTGGACTCTATACTGAAATAGAATACGGCTATGGAACTGATTTAAGACATTTGTAATGCTGTGGATACGCAAGCACTGCGCAAATATTGTGGCCAACATTCGTGGCGCACTACAGAGAGAGAATTATGGTTATTTCACACTCGCCGATAATATGATACTGCATAGTACTGTGCATCTACCCATCCCTCGGAGAAACAAAGGTTGCAAAAATGTTAGGAACGGGCAAAGGTATAGCAGGTGTCATTTAGAAATAGATATGATAAGGGACAGTACCCTTGCAGATGAAAAGAGTGCTCTAGGTTGTCAAATAACTCACGGGGGAGGAGGGGGTGGTTGGTGTCTCATCTGCCGTGACACTTCAGTGACGTCATTCCCACGCCGCTCAGTCCGCCTCCCGTCCACAGCCACAGCCTAGTTTGTGCTGCCACAGCCTGGTGTGTGCTGCCACAGCCTGGTGTGTGCTGCCACAGCCTGGTTTGTTCTGCCACAGCCTGGTGTGTGCTGCCACAGCCTGGTGTGTGCTGCCACAGCCTGGTGTGTGCTGCCACAGCCTGGTGTGTGCTGCCACAGCCTGGTGTGTGCTGCCACAGCCCTGGTGCCAGTAATGTGCAGGGAGAAATTACGGTCAAGTCGTCATGGGACAACCGAACAGAGGAGGCACTGCACCAGTCAAGAGCCAAGTCACTCCGGTGGTGTTCAGTGGTGTCTGTTCTGATCCAACATACGTAGGACATCACCTCCTAAGCTCAAACACAGACAGTTCACAAGGAGCGGTCAAACAATGTCGGATCGTTGCGAGGCAATCCATCACAGGATACGCCACACTGCTGCCGAGCTGCTTCAGTGGTGTTTGCTGATGCGTGTTTTGATCCACCAACACCACTTTGTGAGCCCCTGTTCGTTCAATCGCAGAGCAAGTGTACATGCCGTATGGAGACATTTGAGCACTACTCTCAGAGATGCAGCCATGAAGTGGACGTCAGTCTGCTCTGTGGTTTCGGTCTTTCTCAAGCCTGTATGATTCCCAGTTCTAGCTAGGAACCGATAGGGTCCGAACAGTCACACAAATATCTCTCTTTGATGGGACCACAACCCTTGACTTCCCAGCCCATACCCCCGGTGATGCTGGTGATGAGCCGTAACCACCGCGCCAGGCGGCTAGTCAGATTGCCTTCATTCATCGGCGACAGTTGTGGAAGTTATCCATGTTGGACACTTTTGCGTATGTGACTGTTTTGAATCCTACCATTAACCTAGCCAAATTACGTCTTCCGTCTGGGAATTGAGTTATGTTCATGGCACATGCCTCTAAAGCAGGATGGCCAGTCTTGCTACAAAGGACAGAATGGATTTAGAGTGCATGCTTTTTTCTTGCGTTCGTCCTCACAAAGCGATTAAGATTACCTTCTCATTTTGAGTTGGTAGAGTCTGACTCCGAAGAGAAACTTCTGCTTTCACCTAGTCTCTCACGCCGGGTTTGAAACTCAGGACCTCCAAAACAAGAGAACAAATGTTTGATCCCCTGGACCCATCAGGCTCCCAAGTGAAGAATTGCTGAGGCAGTGTTGCATAGCAAGGGGAGGGTCGGGGGGAGAACCTTTACGAACCGCAAAGCACGATGTTCAAGATGACTTGCAACTAATGATTTCAAAGTTGGCTGAGTGATGGGCAATGTCTCTGGGAGGACTTAGTTACCGTCTCCCCTTTCAGGCTGCCAGAACAGGATGCCTAGCTTGCCTCGCTCTCCAAATGAACAATAGTGGTTGTGGATGGAGGTAACAGGATGCCTAGCTTGCCTCGCTCTCCAAATGAACAATGGTGGTTGTGGATGGAGGTAACAGGATGCCTAGCTTGCCTCGCTCTCCAAATGAACAATGATGCTTTTGGGTATTGTTTTCAGTATGGAGGGTGGGTGATTGCTTTGGATGTTTACATAGACAGGCGTATCATTTGGTTTCTTGTATGGTTTATATGTGTGTTGGTTGAGGTCTAACGTTATGTCTAAACAGTTCACTATCTTTTTGTTTGCTTCTATGGTGATTTTTATGTTTTGGTTTTGGAAAATTTTACACAATTCTTTTTTTCTTATTTTCAATATTCCTAGGGTTGTCATTCAGAGCGGCAAGGCCGTCATTCCTGTACAGTCCGGTTTGCTTTCCAAGTTTTTTCTTAATATTAGATAACATGAATAGTCCGACAAGTTCGCAAGTTTCGGCACCATCATATGATCCCATTGTGACATCGAAAGTTGAATTCCTGCTTGTGTTCTTAATCCAGGTTTCATTTTTACTGTGCAGTAAAGTTTTCTTTGTGTGGAAAATGATTTCCATTCCTGACCCTGATATTTCTGTGTACTTGTTGGCAAATTTTATAGCTTTAGTTAGTAGCTTTTCATCTATAGATGGGTAGAAATCTACTATGTCAAAAGTTATAAAAACTGTATTCTTGTTTATTGAGTTTTTTGAACCATTTGTATTACTTCATATGTGTTTTTCCAGAGATTGCGTTCAGTGTTTTCTTTTATGTTTTTTTATGGTTTTCTCTAAGATTTTTTTTACTAATTTTTCCCTAGTTCAGATTTGGAAGGGTTTATCAATCTACATGTTGGGTTGTTCAAGAAATTGGGTTTGTGGTCTTTAAGTGTAATAAAGGCTTCTCTAGCTGCTGTGGTCTCTACTCTGTCACTTAGGTCCATTTGGTGTACAAGTTCCTTTTCTTTCTTTCTGATGTGGTCATATGTAGCCTTGTCAGCCTTTCTGTAGTTTTTTGGATATTTTTGTCAAGGAGTTTTGAATACTTTTCAGGTTCTTTTTTGTTAAAGTTATTGGTTTTATCCGCCTTTACAAATATTTTGTTGTCATTTTGAATTTGTTTGATTTCCTTTTCTAACGCTGATTGGAATTTGTTATTAGATTTTTTTAATTCTATGTTGGCTAACATTCTTCTCATTTTTTCTTCAAATGTTTTCATTTCTTCAATGGCTGGTGGTACTCGCCATGACTTGAAGTCGTATGTATTTGTATCCTCTTTTTAGCGTTTGGGTTTAAAAAGAAAAATGCTTTCCATCTCATGTTTTTGATGAATTTTTCAGTTTGTCCTATCATTTTCCTCATGTAGCACTGGGGTTTGGCTAACGGAATGTTTTTGATGGATTGTTTAAAGTTGATTTTTTCCATGTTAAAATTTGCTGATTCAGAGTGCTCAACGTATGGAGCAGTTAAGAGAATGGTACCCAAAAGCATAAATAAAAGGCTATCCAATTTGTCTTGTAACGAAACAGTATTCAACAATGCTACAGCTGAATACCAAGAGGCGTTACATAAAAGTGGCTACAATTACAAACTACGATACGATCCAGACAATGATACAAAAGATGCAGAAAGAACAGGAAAAGGAATATCTAGACTTTGCAAAGTTAAC
>CM031603.1:101993808-102030692 GCA_018398815.1 Conus ventricosus | reverse complement strand
GGTGCAAGCAAAAGATTGACGCGAATATATTTCCATAGTGCATTCAGTGTGGGGCACATTCTCTCACAGATTTCAAGAGGACTGGTGTCAAGAGTACGCATTGTTGAATCCACGCCACAGATGACAGCCGAGGACCATACTGTGCGCAAAAGGCCATATGAAACGTGAGTTCCAGCATGAGAGCTTCATTGTCCATCGGGTCCTTTTCGTTTTGGATAAAAGTTGGAAACTTATGTATCAGTAACTGTTCCTCGACTTTTTATTCCTTCAACAGTAACAAAAACACACAGATTCTTATACACTTTAGGTTTGTCATGTACTGTTGGAGGTGTAGATACTTTATAACAAAGTGTTTTTGGCAATAGAATGGTAAGTTATTTACAAAGTACAGGGTTTGATGAGATTTAAGACGGTTTTGCTACTGTAATGTCAAGCTTGTAGATGAGAAGAAAAGGGGAGCAAGTAGAGATGATGTCGGGATGTTGGAAACGTATGCCCTCACTCATTTTTACCTTCTTTTACTCTGTATTCATTTTTTGATGTTCACAGGTCTGGTGCGTCATGTACCGTTGAACCTGAGAACCCCTGTGACACTCGCTATCAGGGTGGAAGAACAGAAGCCATGAGAACAGCATCTGCTTCTTCCCATTCCCTTGGGATTTGTCCACCCCATTCTGCTCAACTTCCTCCACCAGTCAACTGTGAAGAAGAGGTCTGCTGTAGAAGTCGACAGGTGGCGGAACCTATCCACGGGCATCTCTTCAACCAACAAAGAAGGGATGAAGCAGTGGGAGATGACAGGAGATATCATGCATTGGCAAATGGACCCAGTCACTTAACAAGAAGAGATGATATTCCCACTCATCTTCGACTGGACAGTCTGAAATGAAATCTCTCTCTCTCTCTCCTCTCTCTCCTCTCTCTCCTCTCTCTTCTCTCTCTCTCTCTCTCTCTCTCAGCCCTGTTTTGTTTTCCTTATTTATTAATGAACTGACTCAGGAAATTACACAACGTGGAAGGCACGGTGCAAATTTTATAAATGACGTTCTAGAGATTTTCATTCTTCTCTTTGCTGATGACGTGGTCTTGTTATCAGAAACGGTGATTGGGTTACAGACTCAGTTAAATATTTTACAAGGCGTTGCTGCTTCATTACAGTTAAAAGTCAACATGGCAAAAAGCAACATAATTGTATTTAGGAAGGGAGGATATCTTGCGGCGAGAGAAAGATGGACATACAATGGATCTTGATACCTGTTGTCAATGTATATAAATATCTTGGTATCTACTTCTCCCGCGTTTGAGTTTTGCCTTTGCTTGCAAGGATTTAGCTAGTAGGGCAAAAAGTGCATTATTGTGTATTATGAAAAAACTGTCATTGCTAAATAACGATTCCCTTACTTTGTTTTTGAAACTATTTGATTGCCAAATTCAACCTGTGATACAGTACGGGGCTGAAATATGGGGCCTTGATGCTGCTGCTGTGCACTGTGAAAAAATCCATCTTTTTGCTCTAAAGAAGTTTCTGGGGGTATCGTTGCAAACGCCAAATGATTTGGTATATGGTGAAACGTCTAGATATCCCATGTATTTGAATTCTGTTGTGAAATGTGTTCGATATTGGTTAAAAATTGTTCAGATGGAGGATCACAGATTGCCACTCAAAGCGTATAGAATGTTGTTAGACTTGGTAGAAAGAAACTCGTGGAGAGCGTGGCAGCAGAGAGTCCTCAGAAGAGAAGCCCCCTTCAAGCAAGTGTTTCGGCCCTTATCTCCTGACACTCTAGGGGGGTTGGGCCACACCCGGTTCATGACTCCGGATGTCCCTCTGCTGCCCTTTTTTTTTTCCCCATCTTGGGACGAGCCATGGCTGGGATTCGAACCCATGACCCTCTGGAGATGCTCATTTTCCACTTAATGACTCGCGCTTTAACCACTGAGCCACAGGGACACCTGATATTTGTAGGGAAATTAAGCCTTATGAAGTTCACTTTTGTTCCTCCTTGACCAGATCCAGCTTGAACACCTCTCTGCCGCTTCTGCCATTGCTTTCAGGGCTCTGGTTTTTTCCTTCCCTGCAACTGAGAGCTGTTTCATGAGGCTGTATGCAGACGTTCCTAAAAATTTCCCCTAGCTCCAATTTCTGCAGTGAGTACTTTGACCTGATAGCCTTCTCTCCTCAGGCTGTTTGCCAGATCAGCATACTTTTCAGTCTTGTAGATTTGAGCTGCCTCCATTCTGTTTTCATATGGCACCGTGAGCTCGATCATGATCAGCTGCTTGGTTGACTTAGAGTGGACTACTATGTCTGGTCTCATGCCACTCTTGCTGATGATTTCTGGGTGACTCTTCCATTCTGGGAGGTCTGCAGTGCACTCCCAGTCATCTGCCTCGTCCAGCAGACTCTGCCTGCATGTTTCGAGTGGCACTGTTGTTCTTGGCCATGATTTGCTGCCTCTGCCGTGAAGAATGTTGTGGGTGCTTTTGGAGTCCTGATTCTCCCTTTTGTGGTGTTGGTACTGGCCCAGACTACTTGTGCAATCTCTTTGAGCATTTGGGTTGTGCCTCCATGTGTACCTTCCTTGAGCCAGGGCTACTTTACATGAGCTTAGAACATGCTCCACTGTTTGTTTTTCATGGCAGAGGGGGCATGCAGGATCGTCTGTTTTCCCCCACTTCACCAGGTTTGCATTTGAGGGCAGAAGGTCATATGCAGATCTGAGAATGAAGCTGATCCTGAGAGGGGCCATGTGCCAAATGTCATTCCAAGTGAGACTTCTTTGGAGTGCATTCTCCCACGTTGTCCATTGCCCTTGCTGGCTCTGCTGGACTGCTTTTTGGAGTCTTTTTTGGTCTTCTTCTTTCTCATCTCCTGAATCATCATGTCTCTTTTGGCTTTTCCTTTGGCCTTTGCCCACCATTCAGTTTTGGTCACCCCCAGTCCTTGTCTGTTGGTCTGTGTGTGTCCTGTTATTTCTCTGATCTTGAGACTTTCTTTTGCAGAATCCATCGCCTCTCGAACTTTCCATTTTCTGCCTGTCTTCAGCTGGGGCTTGATTGCTTTTTACCACCTTGTCTCCTGAGTCTTCCAGCATGCTTTGAAGTCTGATCTTCCCTGCTTTGTATTCCTCCAGGATGGATTTCAGGGGTTTAGTTTCAGCTTTGTTTGGGGCGACAGTACAGCGCGATGTCAGTAGACAGGGTGGGACACCAAGCCATTTCCTTGTGAACTTGTTGATTTTGGCTTCCATTGCCTCAACTGTGCTGGTGCAGATGTCGTATATCATCAGAGGCCATAGGAGCTTTGGTATCAGCATGAACTGCAGACACCAGACCTTGTATTTGCCAGGGAGCCCACACTGGTCAATGGTCTCCAAGCCTTTTTCCCGCATCTGCTTGGTTTCTTTCGCTCTTTGTGTGTCTTTCAGCGTATCATCATACCATCTTCCAAGGCTCTTGACTGGTTCTTCTGTGACTGTTGGAATGGCCTGGTTGGCAACACTGAAGACCACAGATTCGGCCACTTTTCCTTTCCTCAGTGAGAGACTCCGTGATTTCTTTGGCTTGAACTGCATTCTGGATGAGGCAACTATGTCGTCCAGCCTCTCCAGCACATGACGTGTCTCGTCTTCTCTGGATGAAATCACTGTAGTGTCATCCATGAAGGCCTTGAGAGGAGGCATCTTGTATCCATCGCCAAGGTCTGTTTGTCTCGCGTTGTTTGTTGCTGCTTTCAAGATGAGTTCCATTGCCAGCACGAACAGTATTGGGGAAATTGCACAGCCCATTGCGATGCCCACTTCCAAGTTGATCCAATCTGTTGTGTATCCTTGGTAGAGAACCGCATTGAGAAGCCATTGAAGTACTTCTTGAGCATGTCGCGGATGTTCTTTGGCACATGGTACATCTCAAGAGCCAACTGTATCATCTCATGGGGCACAGATCCATATGCGTTTGCCAGATCAAGCCACACTACGTCCAGGTCTCTCTTTTCTGTTTTTGCTTTTTGGATTGCGTCCCCGATCATTGTGGCGTGTTCTACACAGCCAGCCACGCCTGGGATGCCACCTTTCTGGACTGACACATCCAAGTACTTGTTTTCCATCGGTACTTGGTCAGCCTTGCTGCCATGACAGAGAAGAAGATTTTCCCTTCGACGTTCAGTAGTGATATTGGCCTGAACTGGCTGATGTCACTTGCGTTTTGCTCTTTGGGGATGTACACACCATCTGCCGTCATCCACTGGCCCCTGATCTTCTGGTTTCTCCAAGCCGATCGCAGCAACCTGTGGAGCCACTCCAGCACCTTGGGACATTTCTTGTAAAGCTGGTAAGGTATTCCGTTTGGCCTGGTGATGATTGGCTCTGGCTTTGTCGACCACCTTCTTGATTTCCGCCAACGTTGGAGGCTTGCCATTGAACTGTTCCTCAGGGTTGGTTGGCCACACCAGACCTTGAATGTCGAGTGGTGCTTTGCTTGTGAGTCAGAGTTGTTTTCCTCAGATGCTGCTCAAGAACTCCTTTGTCCACACTTAGGGTCCCAGATTTTGGCTGCTCAAACAGTGTTCTGGCAAACTGGAAGGGGTCTCTGAAGAAGCGCTCTTGTGTCTTCTTCTTTTTGCTCTTCCTCTTTCTCGCAGATTCCGCTTTGCTGAGGGCACTGTGTTTTTCTTTCAGGTCTTCCCCCAGTTTTTCCAAGCCTTTTTTCAGCTGGCAGTGCGGTCTTCATTTGCTTCTTGAGGTTGTTCTTTTGGACTCTGATCTTGTCCATCTTTTCTTGGCGTCTGGATTTCTTTGGAGGTGTTTTCTCTTTGGGTAGTTTTACTCCATAGGCGTTCTACATGTGGCATACACAATGTCCCCATATGTGGCTAGTTTGTGTTCAAGGGTGCTTTTCCCTATCAGTGCATCGAGTCTTTGGACGATTTTTGCATCCAGTTTCTCCCAATCTTCAGTTTCGTTTGCTCGTGGCAGGTTGAGTTTCAGGCGCCTGGCATCGAGGGCCTGTGCAAATTCCTCATCCGAACCAACAGCGTGGATGTCCTTGGCACTGTGGTTTAAACCTGGCCTTGGTCTTCCGACGTCTTATCTGTGATGCAGTGCGCTGCTGCTCATTCAGATGAGTCTTCACACATCCCATCTTTGTTCGGTGGATCTTCATGCCACGGGTGGTAGCGAAACGCTTTCCACAGACACATGAATATTCCATTTGGTCCATGTTCATAGTCCGTTTGGGATTTGCAGTCGTGATTGGTTGAGCACCGATGGATTCATCATTCTCTCCCCCTTTCGGTGAATCCCGGGAGCATCTTTTCCTTTTATTCTTCGTAGCCACATGTTTAAGGCAAAGTGGGGAGCCAGCCCACAGAGCCTTGGTTCTGGTCTTTCCCAGTGTCCTCCTTGGATAATAGAGGAAAGAAAAACTGGGTGACAAATGTGCGGATGAAATTGTATGCGCATGGTTTCGGTTTTGTATGGATGAACCAAGGTGTTGGTGATATAAATGTTTTTATTCGGGTATTCCCAGAAAGATTAATTGATTGTAGTTGGCAAAACTGGAATTCCAATGTGCAGAAAAAGTACCAGATTTGAATTTTATAGAGCGTTTAGTCATTTACGCTGTATACCTGTTTATATGTCAATGAAAATAGACAAACATATAAAACGCATCATGACTAAGTTCAGATTTGGTGTGTCTGATATTGCTTCTCATTATTTTCGCTACAGGCAGTCACGTGATACAAGTCTGATTTGTCATTGTGTCGAAATTCGAAAGAAGATGAAATCCATTTTGTATTAACTTGTCCAGTATTACAAGACCTCAGAGACCAATTCCTACCACAAAAATATTTCAAGAATCCTTGTTTTTTTAAATTAGTTTTGTTAATGTCATCATCAAATGAGTAATACAGTTAAACAGTTGGCTATTTATCTATATAAAGCATTCCAGAGGCGAAGTGTTTATGTAACATGATCAAGTCAGTGTCAATCTGCGACATGAATCACAATGTATATCCCCATTCTAAGGGGCTAAGGCCTTTATGAATAAACTATTTGAGTCTTGAGTCTCTCTCTCTCTCTCTCTCTCCTCTCTCTCTCTCTCTTCTCATCTCTCTCACTCTCTCTCTCTCTCTCTCTCTCTTTCTTTATCCTCCCTCTCTCTCTCACTCTCTCTCTCTCTCTCCATCTCTTTTATCCTCCCTCTCTCTCTCTCACTCTCTCTCTCTCCTCACTCCTCTCTCTCTCTCTCTCTCTCTCTCCTCTCTCTCTCTCTCTCTCTCTCTCCTCTCTCTCTCTCTCTCTCTCTCTCTCTCTCTCTCTCTGTGTTGGTAGAGGGATTTCGTTTTTTGCTGGTTATTACTTTACAATGTCTTTCCCCCTTTCTCAACCCCATCCTCCCTCTCTCCATCTCCCACCCCCATTTCCCAGCCTCTCTCCACTGTCCACACTTCTTTACATCGATATTGACCTTACTGAATCACGTGTCAGCAAAGTGAGTCTATGTCGTTATATTGTTTCAGTTGTCCACGTGTATGAGTCCGTGCGAAGTGAGTTTTTGTTATAACCCTGTTTAGTTGTCTGCGCGTGTGCGTCAAAGTGCACTCGCGAGCGCGCACTTAGCATTGCCTTGAAATGTTAATGACTTATCTGGCCGTGCTAGACATGAAATTGTCACCATAGTATTAAGGCCTTAAATCTAGAATCTTGGATTTATGATGGTAATTAATGTTCCTTTATCTTTTCAATATTGCACAAAGTTGATCTGTTCTGAAATATTGTGATATAAAATCATCTTTTTCTTAAAAAATGCTATTAGCTGCAATTGTTCCTTGATGACCCAATAAATTGTTTGTTAAATGATATTGTCTGCAAACATTGCAACACTTATCAACATTCCATCAAGGTGAGGCTATTTCGTATAAATCAAACAAAGTTGCAGTCATACGTGAATATCTTACTACATATAGAACACACAGTGGTTGCTTATTGATATATCTTACCAAGTATTTCAAAGTATAAGCGTATCAGTTTGTGGTTTATCAAATAAATAAAATTAGTTCAAAAATATAAACACAGAAACGGTTACACTTTTCTCTTACAAGGACAGTTATAAAATACTAAAAATGCATCATCAATCTGCCTTAGCGATTGGATAGAAACAAAATTTGATTTTGCAGCTCAACGTGAGTAAAGATGATAAGAAAGCATCCATATGAGTAAACAATACCAGCTGATATTGTAAAAGACGATGACGATCATCTGGAACATCTGGACGAGGTTCATGAGGCAAGGGCAATGGAGGACAGGAGGCCTGTGTGTGACATGTGACTGTGTCAGGGTGTAGCTCCTGAGGGACAATGACGTCAATGGAGGACAGGAGGCCTGTGTGTGACATGTGACTGTGTTAGTGTGTAGCTCCTGAGGGACAATGACGTCAATGGAGGACAGGAGGCCTGTGTGTGACATGTGACTGTGTTAGTGTGTAGCTCCGGAGGGACAATGACGTCACTGGAGGACAGGAGGCCTGTGTGTGACATGTGACTGTTAGTGTGTAGCTCCTGAGGGACAATGACGTCAATGGAGGACAGGAGGCCTGTGTGTGACATGTGACGTGTTAGTGTGTAGCTCCGGAGGGACAATGACGTCACTGGAGGACAGGAGGCCTGTATGTGACATGTGACTGTGTCAGGGTGTAGATCCTGAGGGACCAGGACGTCAACTGGACACGGCTTGCCGTCGACTGTCCGCTGCTTCCTCATCCACCCTCTCCATCCCTCCTCCTGACTCAGTACCTCATCCACCCTCTCCATCCCTCATCCTGACTCAGTACCTCCTCCACCCCCTCCATCCCTCCTCCTGACTCGGTACCTCCTCCACCCCCTCCATCCCTCCTCCTGACTCAGTACCTCTTCCACCCCCTCCTTCCCTCCTCCTGACTCGGTACCTCCTCCACCCCCTCCTTCCCTCCTCCTGACTCAGTACCTCTTCCACCCCCTCCTTCCCTCCTCCTGACTCAGTACCTCCTCCACCCCCTCCTTCCCTCCTCCTGACTCAGTACCTCCTCCACCCCCTCCTTCCCTCCTCCTGACTCAGTACCTCTTCCACCCCCTCCTTCCCTCCTCCTGACTCAGTACCTCCTCCACCCCCTCCTTCCCTCCTCCTGACTCAGTACCTCCTCCACCCCCTCCTTCCCTCCTCCTGACTCAGTACCTCCTCCACCCCCTCCTTCCCTCCTCCTGACTCAGTACCTCCTCCACCCCCTCCATCCCTCCTCCTGACTCAGTACCTCCTCCACCTCCTCCATCCCTCCTCCTGACTCAGTACCTCCCCTCGCATCACATGTGGAACATGAGTTGAAACAGGCAATTACTTGTCTTTGCGTGTGTGTTTGTGGAAAATTGTTTTTCCAAATGATTTCATGTACATTTTGGATTGTTATTCACGATTATGTTTGTTTCACTCTGTGTCTCCTGGCTTACAAAAACCCATTTACATCGATTTTTAATTACAAATTCCATCACCATTTTCATGCCAAAAGATTGACTAAGGTTACAAGTGTTCCTTTCTCTGATTACAAAAAAATATTGTCAAAGCTGGGCCATATTTTTTCTTGTAGTGTTGCTTTAAACATTTCTTATTAAAAGCAACACAAATTGTTTGATACTTCCCTGTTGTTAAAACTGTGATGTCTTGCTTTTAGTATTGATTTGAACACTTCTTACTGAAAACAAATGATTGTTACCTCTCTATTGTTAAAGATGTGTCATACAATGCCAGTAATATTCATTTCAGCCTTGTTTTATTAAAAAGCAAAAATTCGCTATTTCTTACTGTGAAAGTTGTGTCATGTGCCTGTGTCATATATGGCTTGTAATATTGATTTAACCTGTCTTATTAAAAAGCAAAACACCGGTATTTTTTACTGTTAAAGTTGCATCATGTGCCATATCTTGCTTGTTGTATTGATTTGATAATTTCTTATTCTTATTAAAGAGTGAAAAGGGTTATATTTCTCTGTTGTTAAAGCTGTGCCATACCTTGCTTTTAGCATTGATTTGAATATGAATTATATGAGGACTGTATTCAAAACCAAGTGACATCTGGACCTGCTGTTGCGGGTGGGTGTTATAATTCACATGACAGGAATATCTTGATCGTATGTATAATCATCTTCTGTGGGCCACACGGTGTAAAAGTGATGGATGTATTTCATAGTTGTGGGAAATTGGTGAATTCATTGCCAACGTTTGACGCATTATTGTGTCTTTTGAGCTTTTGAGTACACTGTGATTCTTTTTTTTTTGGCATGGTGTTTTGTTGTCGACCACATGAATAATATTGCCCTGTGGTTGGCCTCTTCAATAATATTCCCTCGTTATTGAAGTACACGTTAGTAATTTTGCCTCGTTGTTGAAGTACACGTTAGTAATATTGCCTCGTTGTTGAAGTACACATTAGTAATATTCCCTCGTTATTGAAGTACACATTAGTAATATTGCCTCGTTGTTGAAGTACACATTAGTAATATTGCCTCGTTGTTGAAGAACACATTAGTGATATTGCCTTGTTGTTGAAGTACACATCAGTAATATTGCCTCGTTGTTGAAGTACACATTAGTAATATTGCCTCGTTGTTGAACACATCAATCATATTGGCCTGATAGTGTTAACGCACAGATGGGGCAGATACGTGAGCAGCACACAGCAATTGTAGATTTCCCAGATGGCCCTCGTGGTTGATTTACTCCTTCCCATCTGGGCAGGAGCACACCTTGCAGTTATAAACACCTTTCAGTTTGATTGGTTGATTTGACTCTAAACATACATGAACATTGCCTTGTTGTTGTGAAAATATCAGTTATGTTGCCCTGTGGTTAAACACGTCAGTAATGGGGCAGTTTTGTTGTTCAATTCATCAACATTTCCCCAATGTTGTTAAACTCATCAGTTATATTGTCCTATTGTTGATTACACCACGAATATTGTCAAGTGGTGGTTAACGTGTGGTGGTGGATGCAGTACAGTACATGGCTGATTTTTTGTAAGGCTTTTATTTGAAATACTGTCACAGCTGTTTTGAAGATCGTTATGAAAACATTTTATATTGATCTTTACTTTATACGTAGCAAGCTATATTTCAGACACCAGATGGGTAGCTGTAGCCTTCATCTGGTCTGGATGCGGCTTGTTTTACACAAGCCCATTTTTATCAATAAATGACATTTATGTGTATTGTTAGATATTCTTGTACATAGAAATTGAGAATTACAAATGCTGACAAATGTTCTTTTTGTAGAATGAAAACGATTCAGCCAAACATTATTCATGGTTCTCTGACTTTTCGCAGTGTACTTAGAAGGACTTGGAAAAGATTTTAAGAAGAAGTGTAAACACTGTTTGAGTTAAAATTTAACGAAGAACTTGTTTGTTGGGAATGAGATCAAACAAACGCAGACGCCACTTTTGATCAGATCAGTTTATCAGCCAAATACTTTATTTACAAATGCAGGATAGATAAGATCAATCCCAATGTAACACACTTTCTGAAAGATTAAAATAAAAGAAATGAAAATTACAGATTTCTTTAAAAGGGGTTGCCCTTACCAGTGTCTTTTTCATGACGTATGGTGATTAATAACGATGTAATGATGTACGCTTGTTTACAAACGTGTCATTTCGAGTGTGCATTTTTGCCCATAGTGTGTTTACCTTTTTTAAATGTATCACAGTGCTTTGACTCTTTTGAAAAAAAAATCTGTATTGTCGATTTCTCTTGTACAGAACACTATAGCCACTTTTCATGAATGCAACTATGGCAACACCTGTTTAGATCAAAGCTTTTCAGATTCATGCTGCATTGTTTATGGCTCAGTCTTACTGTACATTAATGTAATGTGTTAGTGTCCATTAAGGTAATGTGTTTTTTGTTTTGCTTTTTTAAGTACGTTTGTAAATGAATATGTGTACATGTGTAGTAGCTCTATGTCCATGTGTGTATGTGAAATATGAGTTTATGAAGAAAATTATATTCTTGTACATAAATGTTCAGAGAATATACAAAATCATTTTTATCATGGTAATGTCTTCATCTGTTCCCATTGCCTATGCACAATGTCCATGGAAGATGGATTGCCCGGGAATGTAGTGCATTCAGATTGCCGACGTCATTTACAATAGAAATGTAGAGAGTGTACAAAATCATGTTTTGTCATAGTAATGTCTGAATTTGTTCCCAATCCTCGTGTACATGTTCCACGGAGAAAAGCGATTATTTGGAAAGTTCAATGCTACATTTTCAGACTCCAAACATTATTTACAACAGAAATGCTAGTCACTGTGTTTTCACGTTTATGTCTAAAGGGAATGGATCTAAGTCTGAATTGGAAAATCACATTCAGGCAAGGTGGAATAAGGTGTAAATGGATACTGGAATAAAATCCGAAAATGTCGAACACATTGAATACCTTCAAACCATTATTGATTTGATTAGTTTGTCTGCTAATGTTAGCTCTCTGTATGAAATGGCCGGGTTTTTTTCGCAATATTTTACTAATTCTGAGAAAAAGGGCTCTAGCCCCATAATGTTCATATTCACTAGCTTTCAGACGTACCAAATACACACAGAAATTTGTATGTTTCAACTAATTTGGCCTTAATGAAAGGAAGTTTTCATTCAAAGAGAAGTTGTCCGGTGATTGTGTGATAGGGGAAACTCTAAAATTGCAGAGTTCTTTATCATCTTTTAGACTTTGCATAATAGAGATTGATTGCTTCTCACATGCATCTTGTTTGTTGGAAGTGCAACGCTTAGGTATACTTAAAGATACATTCTTCATTTAAACATGAGTTTTTGTTGTTCCTTGACTGTAAAAAAAATCTTCTCAGCTCATGTGCCTGTCTCTTTTCCCAACTGAATATAATTGCTATGAATACCCCCAAAGTATTATTTAGACATTCATACTCTACCATTTTCTATAAACGGAAATCCTGAACCTGTCAGTAGATGTATGGAACTCACAAGGAGGCATGGTTTGATGTTTGCTACTCTGCGTATCTATCTTAGCTGTTCTTCTAAAACTGTTTCCGAGAATTACATGAGTTAATTCCTAGAAACGTTTGAGGAGACATCTGCTTCAGTAGTCGGCATGTCTTCTTTTTGAAGGTGAGGGTTCCTGTGACACCCGAGGGAGGCACCCATAAATTGCAAAGATGCTGATCAAAATCATTTCTAATGTACATTTTTTTGGTATTCTTGCTTTCCATTTAAATGAGATGTTGACACAGGGAAAGCAGGGGAAGGCGTTGAATGTTCTGCCGTCTTTGGTTCCATTAATATTCCTTGTTTATTTAACTTTGTTTCTGTTTATGACAGAAGCACATTGTGATGCATATACATTTTTTTATGATATCAGGGTGTGAATTTGTTTCTATTTGTGATATAAGAGAAGCACATTATGATGCCATATACATTTTTTATTATATCAGGGTGTGAATTTGTTTCTATTTGTGATATAAGAGAGGCACATTGTGATGCATATACATTTTTATGATATCAGGGTGTGAATTTGTTTCTATCTGTGATAAAAGATAAGATTATTATGATGCATATCCATTTTAAAATATGAAGGTGTGAATTGTTTCTGTTTAAGACATACGATAAGCTGATTGTGATGCATAAAATATACTATGCACAAAAAGAAACACATATTTTGTTTCAGTCATTTCATGCGTCATTTAGCATTCAAAATATTACAGCCACAGACGAAATAAGACATCAATCTACTGTTACGTCTATTCATTATGTCTGACTATTCACACTGGACAGAGTTCCCTGCGATACGGGGCATGTTTCTGTCAAAATTTTCCTTAATATTTTCAGCGAAAAAAATATGCGTTTCTTTTGTGCACAGTATATTTTTATAATATCAAGGTGTGAATTTGTTTATGGCATACGATAAGCTGATTGTGGTGCATACATATCTTTTTATGATATCAAGGTGTGAATTTGTTTCCACTTATGATTTAAAATAAGCACACACACACGCACGCACGCACGCACGCACGCACGCACGCACACACACACACACACACACACACACACACACACACACACACACACACACACACACACATATATATATATATATATACATATATATATATATATGTATATATATACACACACACACACACACACACACACACCACACACCACACACACACACACACACAAAGGAAAGATAAAAACACAGTGTTGTTCACTTCATTTTGTGTCTTTACAAATTTTCGCTCAACGAGCTTCTTCATGGCAGTGTATCTGTGTGTGTCTTTAAAATGATTTGATTTGGGTTCTTTGTCTTCGTTTTCACATTCGTTTATATCATTTTTAACCCCCTTCACCTGTCACACCCCCCCCCCCCCCCTCCCCCAAATCCTGCGCCCCAGAGAAATTGAAACGGGAAAAATTCATTTGAACTTAATTTCATACCCTCGTAAGTAAAGTAGGTAAAATGCTGTATCGCCTGGTCTGTCTGCAGTGAGGCAGTTTTTGATACTGTTGCTTGATAACTATTTTATCCATCAGGCTCATATTAATTTGCTTCGATATTATGTTGCGAATCCCTTAAATCATGAGTTTTTTGTATATACTATTGATGCCATTTTCATTGGTATGACTGCACGTGGACGTTCTATGTTTGATACATGAAAATCGTTCATGAATGATTTTCGTGTCGTTTATTTTAAGTGGCTTCATAGAAACAACCATGCCAGCTTTGCTATGACAGGAGGGTGTGGAGAAGAGAGAAAGGAGGAGATGGATGATAACATGGAACATAGGGAAGGGGGTTACAAGAGAAAAGAGCAAAACGAAAGTTATGAATGTTTTCTGTACTTTGTGATCAGGATGTTGTATTCTGCTCGTTGCTGAAGGAACTGTGAGGTTGTATGTCTTGATTAAGGCTGAATACAATTGCTATTTCATTTTTCTTACGAACCGTGGTACATACAGTCCATTGTGTCACAGTGATCCAAATAAAAAAAAAATTTCGATAATTTTCTTCGGTAACTAGAAAATCATCCACACACCATCCAAATTCTGACGTTCCAATGAGAGGTCATTTGGCACACTGAGCCGGAATTGTTTTCAGTACTCTGCAGTTTATTTTAGCAGTCTCTTCATTCAAAGTGTTTACTTATATGTTTCCAAAGTGTCATGAACAAGAAACATTCTTACCAGAGCGAATGAAATGTTAATTTACGAATCCATTGTTGAAATGTTGGTCAACTATCTCAAATTCATTTCCGTCACACTTGACTTATCATGTGGTTTCATTTCCATTTTGTAGCCCTGCGGTGCTCCCAGATCATGCTAAAAGATGATTTTTCCTCTATAATCGTTAGGTCGTCGGGCATGTGGGCTCTGTGACTTAGATAGCAAACTAAAGGTCATGCAGTGAAGAACAAATACAAGGCTCGTCAAGACATCATGTGACAAACAACACTGGCTAGTGAGGTCAACGTTTCTCAAATTCAGGAAGGCCTTTCGTTGGGCGTTCGTGTCGCTCAAACTCACCAGTCTGTTACGCAAGGCCTAAATTTGTAATCTTGTTGCGCAAATTCATCATTTTATTAAGAATGGCCTTTAGTCAGCGATCTTGTGACATTGACTCATCATTCCGTTGAGAAGAGACTGTAGTCTGTCGATACACAAACCCGTCGTAAGATTAACAACATTTGGTCTGCGTTCATGTTACTTACCTTATCATTTTACAAGAAATGGCCTTTTAATCTCCGATCACGTGTTCCAAATTTATCATTTATTTACAAACGGACTTAGGTCGTCGATCTTGTGATGCAAACTCATCATTCTATTCCTTCATTGCATTAACCCCCTTGCCCCTAAAGAACCAGCACCTGTTGGAGATGGGTTAAAAGCTGGGTTGATAATGTTCAAAACCTCTGCTTCTGGGGGTGCCTGTTTTAACTATTGCACCGCCTTCTTGCTCAAAATGTCTGGTTAGGATAAGTGAAACGATAAACGAAATTGTCAGTCATTCAACTGCTATATTTTGAGCTGACTTCTTTTTTTTTATAATATCTTGTGTGTGTGTGTGTGTGTGTGTGTGTGTGTGTGTGTGTTTTGTGTGTGTGTGTTGATCAAGACACTGATGTAGGTCTGTTTATATGCATTGTATTTGTGTGGGCTGCGCTTTTTGTCAATTAATTTTCGTAGGCATTTTTTTGTTGTTGCTTGCCTTTGCTTGCTTGGCGTTTCATGGTTTCTATGGTGAATTAGAGGCACCAATTATGTTTTTATTGTTGTCGAATCATGTTTTTTAGTCATGAAGCTGAAAAGAACGCAGTGCTGCTGAGATAGACAATATTACAGTTGTTAACTGTTGAGGATTTGGACATATTCTGCAGATGAGGAATGTTTTTACTCTCTGAAACAAAAGTGTTAAAATAAGTATTGTTTTGAAATCATAATCTCAACAACAAACTCTACTCTAAACATATATTACCTCAGAATGGATCATGATATCGTGTTTTCATTTCCGTCAAATCCAAGGGTCGTATTCTTATTTCCAATAATGCTGAACTGAAACCATGTAAACGGACATTAAAACAGAAATTTTATGATCGCATTCTTTGCCATGCAAAAGAGACATGCTCTGGAAGAATGTTTAAAGACAAAAACGAAGATGATCCATTCCTTTACAAAAAAAGCGAAAGCTACAGAAATAACAAATCAGTTGATGGTGATTAGAATATTGAGTGTCATCATCACACACATAACAAACGCACAGCAAGAAGAGATACAGGAGAGTGACTGAAAATTTCGGACCAGCTGACTTTTGGCGAGAAAGCAATTCGGAAAATAGACGTTACAACTGGCCAGACTACTAGTTTAAAATGAAATCAAACTGATTTGTTTCACATTGTTTCATTTTTTTTTTTTGTATTTTGAAACCATTGATATTCCCCAAGGATATTGTTCTAGTGATGTGCTCAGTTTTGGGCTAAGTCAGTTTCATCATGATGTACCAGCAGTGTTGAATAACGAAAGTCAGTTCATTATGATGTACCAGCAGTGTTGAATAACGAAAGTCAGTTCATTATGCTGTACCAGCAGTGTTGAATAACGAAAGTCAGTTTCATCATGGTGTACCACAGTGTTGAATAACGAAAGTCAGTTCATTATGCTGTACCAGCAGTGTTGAATAACGAAAGTCAGTTCATTATGATGTACCAGCAGTGTTGAATAACGAAAGTCAGTTCATCATGGGTACCAGCAGTGTTGAATAACGAAAGTCGGTTTCATCATGATGTATCAGCAGTGTTGAATAACGAAAGTCAGTTTCATCATGATGTATCAGCAGTGTTGAATAACGAAGTCAGTTTCATCATGATGTATCAGCATAACGAAAGTCAGTTTCATCATAATGTACCAGCAGTGTTGAATAACGAAAGTCGGTTTCATCATGATGTATCAGCAGTGTTGAATAACGAAAGTCAGTTTCATCATGATGTATCAGCAGTGTTAAATAACGAAAGTCAATTTCATCATGATGTATCAGCATAACGAAAGTCAGTTTCATCATGATGTACCAGCAGTGTTGAATAACGAAAGTCGGTTTCATCATGATGTATCAGCAGTGTTGAATAACGAACTATTCAGATACAGTAGTGTCAGAGAAGAATAACTATTACCTCAAAAAGAAAAGACCATCTCAGCCTTGGACTCTGTACTGAAATAGAATGCGGCTATGAAACTACTTCAAGATATTCATAATGCTGTGAATAGGTACGCACTGCGCAAATATTATGGCCAACATTCATGGTACACTACAGAGACAGAATTATGGTTATTTCACACTCGCCGATAATATGATACTGCATAGCACTGTGCATCTGCCCATCCCTCGGAGAAACAAAAGTCTGCAAAAATGTTAGGAACGGGCAAAGGTATAGCAGGTACCATTTAGAAAAAAAAATAAAAAAAGATGATAAGGGACAGTACCCTTGCAGACAAAGAGTGCTGTACGTTGTCAAATAACTCGCAGGGGAAGAGGGGGTGGTTGGTGTCTCATCTGCCGTGACACTTCGGTGACATCATTCCCACGCCGCTCAGTCCGCCTCTCCGTCCACAGCCACAGCCTGGTGTGTGCTGCCACAGCCTGGTGTGTGCTGCCACAGCCTGGTTTGTGCTGCCACAGCCTGGTGTGTGCTGCCACAGCCTGGTGTGTGCTGCCACAGCCTGGTTGGTGCTGCCACAGCCTGCTTTGTTCTGCCACAGCCTGGTGTGTGCTGCCACAGCCTGGTTTGTGCTGCCACAGCCTGGTTTGGCCTGGTGTGTGCCGCCACAGCCTGGTGTGTGCCGCCACAGCCTGGTGTGTGCTGCCACAGCCTGGTGTGTGCTGCCACAGCCTGGTGTGTGCTGCCACAGCCTGGTTCGTGCTGCCACAGCCTGGTGTGTGCTGCCACAGCCGTGGTGCCAGTAATGTGCAGGGAGAGATTACTGTCAAGTCGTCATGGGACAACCGAACAGAGGAGGCACTGCAGCAGTCAAGAGCCAAGTCACTCCGGTGGTGTTCAGTGGTGCCTGTTCTGATCCAACATACGTAGGACATCACCTCCAAAGCTTCATCAAACACAGACAGTTCACAAGGAGCGGTCAACAATGTCGGGTCGTTGCGAGGCAATCCATCACAGGATACGCCACATTGCTGCCGAGCTGCTTCAGTGGTGTTTGCTGATGCGTGTTTTGATCCACCAACACCACTTTGTGAGCCCCCTGTTTGTTCAATCGCAGAGCAAGTGTGCATGCCGTATGGAGACATTTGAGCACTACTCTCAGAGATGCAGCCATGAAGTGGACGTCAGCCCTGCTCTGTAGTTTCGGTCTTTCTCAAGCCTGTATGATTCCCAGTTCTAGCTAGGGACTGATAGGGTCCGAACAGTCACACAAATATCTCTCTTTGATGGGATTGGTAGAGTCTGACTCCGAAGAGAAACTTCTGCTTTCACCTGGTCTCTCACGCCGGGATCGAAACTCAGGACCTCCAGAACAAGAGAACAAATGTTTGATCCCCTGGGCCCACCAGGCTCCCAAGCAAAGAATAGCTGAGGTAGTGTTGCATAGCAAGGGGAGGGACGGGGGGAGAACCTTTACGAACCGCAAAGCACGATGTTCAAGATGACTTGCAACTAATGATTTCAAAGTTGGCTGAGTGATGGGCAATGTCTCTGGGAGGACTTAGTTACCGTCTCCCCTTTCAGGCTGTCAGAACAGGATGCCTAGCTTGCCTCGCTCTCCAAATGAACAATGGTGGTTGTGGATGGAGGTATCTGGTGAAAGCGGCACGACCCCCAAAACGGATTATATCTGTGGCGGTTCATAAAACCAGCTCAAGTTGCTGCAAAGTTGTTGTTAAAGAACCTGTTTCCGAGAACTATATGAGATTTTTTCCTAGAAAAGTTTGAAGAGACACCTACTTCTATGGTCGGTATGTCATCTTTGTTGGAAGGGTGAAAGATCCTAGGAGATCTGAGGGAGGCACCCACAAACTGCAAAGATGCTGATTGAAATCGTTTCTTATGTACATTGTTCACATGAGCGATTTTTTTCTTGCTTTCCCATTTGAATGACAAGATGCGGGCACAGGGAAAGGAGGGGAAGGCGTTGAATGTTCTGCCTTATCGGGTTTAATTAATGCTCCTTGTTTATTTGAAATTGTTTCTGTTTATTGCATCGATAAGCTGATGTGGTGCATATATATTTTTTATATGTAATGTGAATTTGCTTCTATCTGTGACATAAAATAAGCTGATTGTGGTGCATATATATTTTTTATGTGTAGATGTGAATTTGTTTTTATCTATGACATAAAAAAGCTGATTGTGGTGCATATATATTTTTTATATGTAGATGTGAATTTGTTTCTATCTGTGACATAAAAAAGCTGATTGTGGTGCATATATATATTTTTATATGTAGATGTCAATTTGTTTTTTTTTATCTATGACATAAAATAAGCTGATTGTGGTGCATATATATATATTTTTATATGTAGATGTGAATTTTGATTTTACTTCTGACATAAAAAAGCTGATTGTGGTGCATATATAATTTTTATATGTAGATGTGAATTTGTTTTTATCTATGACATAAAATAAGCTGATTGTGGTGCACACACACACACACACACACACACACACACACACACACACACACACACACACACACACATATAAATATATATATATATATAAAATAATATATATATATATATATAATTGATTGCTCCTCACGTTGAGCACTGTGGCCTAGCAGAATCTAAACTTAAAATGGAGAAAATTAACTTTGGGCAGTCCACCAAAAATATACCTTTTTCTAACCCACAACTCTACATTAAAAAACTCATACAGCAGACTGAAATATTTGTGCGTAATATGAGATGGAAAGCGTTTTTCTTTTTGAATCCAGATGCTAAAAAAGGAAGATAAAAAAACGTATGGTTTAAGTCATGGAGATCGCCACCTGTAATAGAGGAAATGAAACCTTTTGAAGAAAGTATGAAAAAACTAATAGCTAATATTGAATTTAGAAAATCACACAATAACTTCCAAACAACATTGAATAATAACATAAAACAAATCCAAAATGACAAAAAATGTTTATAAAGGCTGACAAGACAAGCAATTTCTATAAAATGGAACCTAATGAGTACTCTCTCAACTCCTCAACAAAAATATTCAGAAAAATTATTTTTAAAAAAGCTGATAAGACTACACATGACAACATCTGCAAAAAGGAAAAAAAAACTTGTGCACCAGATGGATTTAGGTGATAGGATAGAAGCAACAGCAATAAAAGAAGCTTTTATAACCCTCAAAGATCACAAACCTAACCTTCACAACAACCCTACTTGTAGACTGATAAACCCATCAAAATCTGAATTAGGCAAAATTAGTAAACAAATCCTGGAAAAAGCAATAGAGGACATAAAAACAAACACCGAATACAATCTCTGGAAAAAATAGTTATGAAGTTATCCAATGGTTTAAAAGAATTGAACAAACAGAAAAATACAGTGTTCATTACTTTTGATATAGTGGATTTCTAACCCTTCTATCGATGAGGAATTACTCACTAAAGCACTAAGATTCGCCAACAAATAATACAAATATAACAGATTCTGAGATGGAAATCATTCTCCACACTAAGAAAACCCTTCTCCATAGCAACAATGAAACTTGGATTAAAAAAAAACCAGCAGAAAATTCCACGTTCGATGTCACGATGGGATCTTATGATGGAGCTGAAACTTGTGAATTAGTTGGACTTTTCATGTTGTCTCATATACAGAAAGTACTTGGTAAACAGGTTGGCTTATACAGCGATGACGGCCTCGCCGCATTAAAACAATAAACCAAAAATCATTGAAAACAAGAAAAACGAACTTTGTAAAATCTTTCAAAGCCACAACCTAAAAATCACAGTAGAAGCCAACAAAAAAAATAGTAAATTATTTAGACATAACATTAGACCTTAAGGACCACACATACAAACATACAAAAAACCCAATGACACACCTGTCTACGTAGACATCAAAAGTAACCATCCACCCTCTGTTTTAAAAACCATACCTAATGGCATAAACAAAAGATTATCTAAACTGTCATGCAATGAGAAAGAATTTAACAGTGCAGCAGCCGAATACCAAGAGGCGCTGAATAAAAGTGGCTACAACTACAAATTACAATATAACCCAGATAATAACATGAACAGCAAAGAAAAACAGAAAAGAAAAAATTATATGGTATAACCCTCCATATGATGGAAGAATAAAAAACCAACGTAGGAAAAGAATTCCTCAGAATCCTTAAAACATCATTCCCAAAAGAACATGCACTATCTAAAATATTCAATAAAAACACCGTCAAGCTATCGTACTCGTGTATGCCCAACCTTAAAAACATAATTGATTCTTCCAACAAAACCAAAAACAATACAACCAAAGAGGGTGACGAAAGGATACTTGTAATTGCACAAAAAAGACCAGTGCCCTCTAAACAGCAAATGTCTCTACAGCAACATTGTGTACCAAGCTACGGTAACAACAGACAGTGATAAAGAAACATACATAGGGATCACGGCAAACCATTTTAAAACCAGATATGCAAACCATAAACATCCTTCAAAAAATGAAAAATATAAAAACCACAACAGAACTAAGTAAATATATTTGGAAGCTTAAAGATAAGAAAATAGATTACAACATATCATGGAAAATTATAAAAAGAGCAGCACCATACAACAACATTTCTAAAAATGCAACTTATGTACCACAGAAAAGTGGCTGATATTATGTAAACCCCATCTAGCATCCCTGAACTCTAAAGTAGAAATGATAAATAATTGCAGGCACAAATGGAAATCTTTGTCAATGCACCATTCCCTGGCACGTCCCCCTGAACGCGCCCCAAAGAAGAAAAAATCTACAGGCCACGTGCCACACGCGCAGAGCTCACACGCCCACACACTAAATATATAACACTGGTGGCGTGCCCATGTTGTACATACCCTGAGGAGAGCACTTGCTCGAAACAAGTTTGTAGGGTAGTTTTTAATCCATTTTTAAATCCTATTTTAAACTGTTTTGTCGCTCCCTATTTGGTTGAGCATTTTTAGACTTCTGAGTGTCTTTTGACTCTAATTATATATATATATATATATATATATATATATATATATATATTCAATTATAAACAAAGCTTGCTCTTATGTCTTAGATTGAAGAAATAGGGGGGGGGGGGGGGGGCATGCATTGACATCTGCAGTGGTAGTTAATTCTGCCCAACTAGCAGTATGTGCTTTGAGAGGGTGAATGGGAATAATAAACGCTTCTCAAAATGAGCCTTCAGCAAGCTAAATAGTCTCCAAGGGGGAGACAATCTCCAATGGGGAGGAAACTCACCAACATATAACTCCTGGTCAGATACCGGTATTTTGAAACCTGATTGTTTCTCCTCAGTGACCGCGGAAAGTGGTAAAATTGACTCCTCTGCCTTTACGGTTTTAAGAAGAATGCTATCCCAGAAAAGGCTGGTGTGCAATACCGTAGTATGTTTGTTTATATATATATATATAAACATAATATATATATATATATATATATATATATAATATATATATATTTTTATACTTTATATATATATAATATATATATTAATATATATATAATACTTTATATATATATATATATATATATATATATAATATATATATATATATATATATGTATATATATAAAGTATATATATATATAATATATAATATATATATATATATAATATATATATATATATATAAAGTATAAAAATACATTCAGGCACACCAGCCACATACTCTTCATGTTTTTTGTGTGCTTTGTTTTGTTTAAAATAAATTTAAAAAACAACCAAAAAAAACAAACAAACATGAAGAGTGTATGGCTGGTGTGCCTGAATTTATTTTTATACTTTGTGACTGGCCAGAGTCTTGATCAGCAGTGCACCACACATCACTGAGTGGTGTCCAGCCTACTCAAGGGTTTTACGTTCATTATATATATATAATATATATAAAATAAATATATATAAATATATATAAATATAAATATATATATATATAAATCAGAGTTAAAAAAGACACTCCGAAACGTTTAAAAAATGCCAAACCATGTAGGGAGGACATAACCAGTTTAAAAAAGGTTTTTAAAAATGGTAAATAGGCACACCAGGGACATTCCCTCCCATTTTAAAAAACCATTTTAAACTGGTATATATATATATATATATATATAAATAATAATATATAATAATAAATATTCTTTCCTCTCCTACCTCCGAATTTTCCACATCTTTTTCTTGTTTTTTCCCCTTTTTCTTTAATGGTTTGGGCCATCTTTCGTTTCTTTTCTTTTTCCCCCACTGGTTTGTATTTTTTTTTTTATAACAACTCCCCACGCAACAATGTCAGTCTGTATGGTCTTTTAGTATTGGTACATTTTTATTTAATTATCATATACGATCAGTTTGTTTTTTTTTCACATGCCGACTTCTGTTCATCATGGGGCCTATAAACCGCAGCACATGCACACACACAGACGCACACAGACCAGACATGCACACACACACACACAACACACACACACACACACACACACACACACACAACACACACACACGCACTTCTCATGCAGTTGTTTGGTTTTTTCTTTTCTTAGGTTGGAGAAAGTAAAGTACCAAAATTTCCTTTCGTAGTGTGTGTAAGTGAGTAGTGTGTGGTGTGTGGTGTGTGGGGTTTCTCTGTCTCTGTCTCTGTCGTCTGTCTGTCTGTCTCTCTCTCTCTCTCTCTCCCCTCTCCTCTGCTCTGTCTCTGTCCTCTGTCTCTCTCTCCTGTCTCTGTCTACTCTCATCCTCCTCTACTCTCATCTCATCTCTCCCTCTCTCTCTCTATCTCTCTCTCTCTCTCTCTCTCTCTGGGGTGTGTGTGTGGTGTGTGTGTTGTGTGTGTGTGTGTGTTTTGCGTGTGTGGTGTCCTCTCTGTCTCTATCTTTTTCCCTCTCTCTCTCTCTTTCACTTTGTTTCTCTTCTTTCTTTTCTCTTTCTCTCTCTCTCTCTCTCCTCTCTCTCTCTCTCCTCTCTCTCTCTCTCTCTCTCTCTCCGTGTTTTGTGAGAACATATGACTTGAAAATGAATTGATATCTGGCTATAGACAGATCGGGTCATGAGCAGATGGAAAAACGCGAAGACACAGCATGGATTTCCAGTAAATAGCGTGTAGGACACAGAATGGATTTCCAGTAAATAGTGTGAAAGACGTGAAGGACACAAGCATGGGATTTCTAGTAAATAGTGTGAAAGACACAGCATGGGATTTCCAGTAAATAGTGTGAAGACAGCATGGGATTTCCATAAATAGTGTGAAGGACACAGCATAGGATTTCCAGTAAATAGGTGAAAGACACAGCATGGGATTTCCAGTAAATAGTGTAAGGACACAGCATGGAATTTTCCAGTAAATAGTGTGAAAGACACAGCATGGGATTTCCAGTAAATAGTGTGAAGGACACAGCAGGGGATTTCCAGTAAATAGTGTGAAGGACACAGCATGGATTTTTCAGTAAATAGCGTGAAGACGTGAAGGACACAGCGAGGGATTTCCAGTAAATCGTGTGTAGGACAGAGCATGGGATATCCAGTAAACTGTGTCAAAGACGTGAAGGACATAGCATGGATTTCCAGTAAATAGTGTGAAAGACACAGCATGGATTTCCAGTAATTAGTGTGAAGGACACAGTATGGGATTTCCAGTAAATAGTGTGAAAGACACAGCATGGGATTTCCAGTAAACAGTGAAAAGACGTGAAGGACACAGCATGGGATTTCCAGTAAATGGTGTGAAGACACAGCATGGGATTTCCAGTAAATAGTGTGAAAGACAGCATGGGATGTCCAGTAAATAGTGTGAAAGACACAGCATGGGACTTCCAGTAAATAGTGTGAAAGACACAGCATGGGACTTCCAGTAAATAGTGTGAAAGACACAGCAATGGATGTCCAGTAAATAGTGTGAAAGACACAGCATGGGATTTCCAGTAAATAGTGTGAAAGACACAGCATGGGATGTCTAGTAATTTGGTGTGAAAGACACAGCATGGGACTTCCAGTAAATAGTGTGAAAGACACAGCATGGGATGTCCAGTAAATAGTCTGAAAGACACAGCATGGGGATGTCTAGTAAATAGTGTGAAAGACACAGCATGGGATTTCCAGTAAATAGTGTGAAAGACACAGCATGGATGTCTAGTAATTTGGTGTGAAAGACACAGCATGGGACTTCCATAAATAGTGTGAAAGACACAGCATGGATGTCCTATAAATAGTGTGAAGGACACAGCAGGGGATTTCCAGTATGTGAAAGACACAATATGGGATTTCCAGTAAATAGTGTGAAAGACACAGCTTGGTTTTCCAGTAATTAGTGTGAAGACACAGCAATGGTATTTCCAGTAATTAGTGTGAAGGACACAGCATGGGATTTCCAGTAAATAGTGTGAAGGCCACAGCATGGGATTTCAAGTAAATAGTGTGAAAATGTGAAAGACACAGCACATGATTTCCAGTAAATAGTGTGAAAGACGTGAGGGACACAGCATGGGATTTCCAGTAAATAGTGTGAAAGACGTGAAGACATAGCATGGGATTTCAATAAATAGTGTGAAAGATGTGAAGGACACAGCATGGGATTCCAGTAAATAGTGTGAAAGACACAGCATGGAATATCTAGTAAATAGTGTGAAGGACACAGCATGGGATTTCCAGTAAATAGTGTGACGGAACACAGCAAGGGATTTCCAGTAAATAAGTGTCACAGACGTGAAGGATACAGCATGGAATTTCCAATAAATAGTGTGAAAGACACAGCATGGAATATCCAGTAAATAGTGTGAAGGACCATAGCATGGGATTTCCAGTAAATAGTGTGAAGGACACAGCATGGGATTTCCAGTAAATAGTGTGAAGGACACAGAAATGGGATTTCCAGTAAATAGTGATGACGTGAAGGACACAGCATCGGATTCCGGTAAAAAGTTGTGAAGGACACAGCAATGGGATTTCCAGTAAATAGTGTGATGGACACAGCATGGTATTTCCAGTAATTAGTGTGAAGGATACAGAAATGGGATTTCCAGTAAAAAAGTGTGAAGGACGTGAAGCCACAGCCTGGATTTCCAGTAAATAGTGTGAAAACGTAAAGGCACAGCATGGGATTTTCCAGTAAATAGTGTGAAAGACAAAGCATGAGATTTCCAGTAATTTGTGTGAAAGACACAGCATGGGATTTCCAGTAAATAGTGTGAAAGACACAGCAGGTATTTTCCGGTAAATCGTGTGAAGGATACAGCATGGGATTTTCAGTAAATAGTGTGAAAGACAGCAGCAATGTATTTTCTGGTAAAATATGTGAAGGATACAGCAGGGATTTTCAGTAAATAGTGTGTAGGACACAGTAATGGGATTTCCAGTAAATAGTGTGAAGATGTGAAGGACACAGCATTGGATTTCCAGTAAATAGTGTGAATGACACAGCTTTGAAGTTCCAGTAATCAGTTTGAAAGACGTGAAGCATACAGCATGGGATTTTCCAGTAAACATGTCTGTGTAAAAATTGCTAAGGTGTGCTTTCTGTCGTGTAGTCAGTGACTGTTGGTACTCAGGGTCTTTCCGTGGCCAGTGTGTAAAGCTTGGGAGCTGTGTTTTTATGGCACTCCCCCCTGTGGCTGTGCTCCCCAACACTACAACAAAACAAACCACATGTATGAACAGAATTATGATATAAGAAAAACATTCACGGACTACGTCGTCCGGGTTTCACCCAACATTACAAGATTACTTAGTAATTGGTCGACGTTTACTCACACTTTCAGCCGCGAAGATGTGCATTGGTAAGTAAACTATAAGGAAACATTTTAATGATGTTGTGAAACTTGCTCCCGATGAACATGGTGATACCCGTTGTTTGTGTGGTGCTCAGAAAGTAACTATTTCACTTCGTATCTGCTGTATTTACTGTAGCATTCTCTGTCTCTCTGTTTGCCTGCCCGTCTGTCTATCTGTCAATCTCTCTATCCGTCTATGTTTCTTCTCTCTCTCTTTGTGCCTTGTTTAGATAAAGACTTATGTTACATTAATGCCGCCCCGTTCCACCCATCGCACACTTCTGCCCACCCATCAACCCGGTCCCTCCCCCGCGCACTCTGGGCGACAGGTCAGTTGTGAAATGTCAACGCACTGACTGTAGAATGACGTGACAAGGGGCGTGCACGCTTTGCTTGCAGGTCCCCCTGGCCCTGCACCACACGGACAAAGGAGAGGATACGTCACACTTCCACGAGAAGGGTGCCACACACACACACACACGCACGCACGTACGCGCACGCACGCACGCGCACGCGCACGTGCGCGCGCGAGCACGTTCTTTTCACAAGAATACCAACAGCTCTCCTAACCAAACGCAAGGTAGTTTATATAATTCGGCGAATCACCTTGTATACATCTATTTCTTGATATCATGATACAACAGAGAGAAAAGAAAAAAACCAGTTGAAATAACTAGATTCTGACTGAGCTGCTTTCCGTAACCCACTTGGTCTTAACGACAGACAAGAGAAATGCTGTCTTTACAGAGCTAGAGGTAAAAAATCTTTTCAAAAGATTTTCACCATTAAACATTCTTTCAGAAATAGTGACATCTTTTTGACGGGTGGGAATTAAAAAAGTCTGCTTCTAACTCTGTTTTGTGTGTGTGTGTGTAACAACAGCGAACATAGGAAAATAAGAGGGGGGGGAGAGAGAGAGAGAGAGAGAGAGAGAAGTGAGATAAAGAGAAGCGGCGTAGAAAGGGGAAGGGAGGAATGGGGAAGTTGACATGTGACTGAGACAGGTGAGGTTGGATGTTACATCACGACATGCACGAGGAATCTGCCTTCACTTCACTTTCCTGCATGTGGGATTTGCAGTGTGTGAAAATGGTCTGGGGGTTTTTGTGAAGATTCGGGCCTTGTGTTGGCTGCTTGTTTTGACTGCACCTCTCCAAGGAAAAGGGGTACCTCATCTTCTTCTGGGACAGTGTTCAAGCGAGCCTGTGGTGACGGCCATTGTTGGCCGAGTGGTCCTTGATGCACGTGCAATTCTGTTACATCTGCACAGTGCCCGTGGTGCAAACAGGCGGGGTTTGGCACAGGGACTGTGCGACAGGCGTGGTGAATTTGGTGCTTTGCTCTCGTTGCAACATCAGGTCAGTGACACAACACTAGTTTTCTTTTCGTGGGAAATATTGTCGGAAAACTTGCCCATCATGCCCACTCAAACCCCCTAGCCCGTGTACCCAGAGTATTCTTTTTTGTTTACAATCAAAGGCAACTAGTTTAAGTCGCAGACAAAAATTAGCAAAACTCGAATATGCAAAGCAAAAAATGGAAAGTCTTTAGATTTCATTAAATAATAATAAAAATAACAATATAATAATAATAATAAATCAGTCCATCAACTTTAGCAATGTATATCATTGAAATAAGCTGTCAATTGGTAAGGTAAAGGTAATGTTGCTATAAGCCCACTGAACCGCAAAGGGCCATATCAAGGCTGTCATGTTGAAATCAAATTGAGGAAGAGAGTGCGAACAGAATGTTTACCGGACTTTGGCCAATAGGACATAAAACTCACTATTTACTCGCGATTTTCTTTTCCATGGAGAGACGTGTCGTGCACGCGCGCGTGTGCGTGCGTGAGTCGGGCGTGCGCGCGCGGGCGATCGCGTGTGTGCATGTTTTTCGCCAATTGTCGCTTTTTTAAAGGAAGGTTTTCAGGGTGGGTGGGTGGATGGCTATCTAATTCGAAAGTAATTTGGGGAAGAGGGGTTGGGGGGGGAATATGGATGGACAAGGAAGGGGGGAACGGCGATTCCCCCGTTCTTTAAACCGCTAACCTGACCCTCCCCTCCTCTCCTTCCTGCTCGTTCCCGCCGTCTTTGAGTTTTGTTCTTAATTTTTTTTTAAAATTTGTTTCCGCGAAATGCATTGCAGAGAAATAAATAACTCCAAGAACACAGCAAAGGGCGGTGCTATCAAGATTGAGCATTCTTATGATTTATGTATCTGGCCTCTCCTCTCTCTCTCTCCCCTCTCTCTCTCTCTCTCTCTTTCTCTCCTTTCTTCTCCCTGCTTTCAACATATGAAACACACACAGGGGGGGTGCTATTAAGATAGAGCATTCTTATGATTTTTATGTATCGGGCCTCTCTCTCTCTCTCTTTCTCTCTCTGGGCTCCCCTTCTCTCTTTTCCTCTCTCTCTCCTCTCTCTCCCCTCTCTCTCTCTCTCCCCCTTCTCTCTCTCTCTCTCCTCTCTCCTCTCTCCTCTCTCTCTCCCTCTCCCTGTCTTTCATACATATCACACACACACAGGGCGGTGCTAATTAAGATAGAGAAATTCTTAGATTTTATGTATCTGGCCTCTCTCTCTCTTTTCTCTCTCTCTCGCTCTCTCTCTCTCCCGTCTCTCCCCCTCTCTCCTCTCTCTCCCCCCTCTCACCTCTCTCTCCCTCTCCCCTCCTCTCCTCTTCTTTCATACAGTCATATGCACACACACCCCACACACACACACACTCACACACACACACACACACACACACACACACACACACACACAGAAAGAAAGAGAGAGAGAGAGAGAGTGATCCACGAGAGAGAGAGAGAGAGAGAGAGAGAGAGAGAGAGAGAGAGAGAGAGAGAAAAGAGAGAGGGAGGAATCTACACACACACACCCCACACACACACACACACACACACACACACACACACACACCACACTTCGGTTTTCAGGATTTTGCCCACTTGTTACTCTGCTCCCACCAACACCTTCACTCTTCCTCTTTTCTCCCCCACCCCTAACCTCCCTGCACTATTTAACGGCTGTCCTGGCTGTTCTCGTTCCCTTCCAGACATTGTGATTGTCATGCTGAACTGTAAATCTGCAGAGTGTTTGTATTGCATATTTTTGTGTGTCCCTTCCAAACATTGTCATTGTCATGCTGACTGTCATCTGCAGAGTGCTGTAATGCAAATTTTGTGTGTCCCTTCCAGACATTGTCATTGCCCAAGCTGACTGTCATCTGCAGAGTGATGTATCGCATATTTTGTGTGTCTGTTATTGTAACATCTTGAGAAGGACACATGTGTTAAAAATGACTTGCCTGTTCGAAATTGTTTATTACATCAAGCGTTTCTGGAAACCTTGTGATCTTTTGCTGTTTGTATTTGGCTGGTTTTCAACGCTAATGCAGTCTGTGTCAGACACCGAAAGGGAAAACAATAATAACGATAATAATGTTTGATGATTAAATACTATAATAATAATAATAATAAAAACAACAATAGCTTTTACTACACAACAATCATGATAGTAATATTACAATAATTAACAATGATTTTGGGAAATAACAGTAAAACAAAATAATCTCACTACCTCATCTAGTGCTGGTGGTTTCTCATTGAACTTTTTCTCTGGTACTTCAGGCCTGCGCCAAGCCCTGGATTTCGAGTGGTGCTTTGCTCTGAGGGCCCGGAATATGTCTTCCTGAGATGCCTGCCAAGAGTTTCTTTGTCCATTGTCATGTCCCAGATTTTGGCTGCCAAATAGTTACCTGCAAACTGGAGGGATATTTGAAGAAGCGATCTTAGATTGTCTTCTCTTTTCTCCATGTCCTTGCTGATTCGCTTTGCTGAAAACTGAGGTCACTGTGCTGGGGCCTTCAGGTCTTCCCCCCAGCGTCTCCAATCCTTTCTTTTCTGCTTCTAGGCAAGTCCTCCATCTGTTGTTTGTTGTTTTTTTGTTGTTGTTTTTTTGTATTTTTTTTTTCTCTTTTTTTGAGATTCTGTTTTCTTTCGGATTTTTATCCATCCTCCGCTGGGGTCTGGATTTTTTAGGTGTCTTTAGTTTTGCTTGTTTCCCCTCAGGTCTTCAGAGAAGGACCCTCTCCCCTCCCCCCCCCCCCCCTGCACGTTAGACGGCATACCACTCAGTATTGTAGAGATGTCTTGCCCCCATCCTGCTTTCGTATGGCACAGTGAGTTCGATCAGAAATTCATTTTTTATATATACAGAATCATGTGATTTTGATTTAATACTATGGGATGAAACAAATGAGGGAAATAATAAATTGATTGATGATGATGAATGGTGGTGGTAAAATGATAAGATGATGATGATGGTGATGGTGATGGTGATGAGATGATGATGACAAAAGACAAGAAGAAGAATCTAAGCAAAGAAAAAAGAAGTAAATATATAAAACTAGAAAGCAATTACATTAAGATATTAGTAAGATAATCAATGGACAGACATACCACAAATTTTTTTACACCCCCTCCCCTCCCTTCCCTTAACCACAACACCTTGAACAGTTGATACGCGCGACTATATTATGTCATTCATCCATTTCTGTGTCATTCAACCATTTCCTGTCATCAACCATGTCTGTGTCATTCAACCATTTCTTGTTCATTCATCCATTTCCTGTCATTCAACCATTTCTGTGTCATTCAACCATTCATGTCATTCAACCATGTCCCGTGTCATTCAACCATTTCTGGGGTCAGCCCAAACCCTTTGATGTCATTCAACCATTTCTGTGTCATTCAACCATTTCTGTGTCCCTTCAACATTTTCATGTCATTCAACCATGTCTGTGGGTCATTCAACCATTTTTGTTCAACAACCCATTTCATGTCATTCAACCATGTCTGTGTCATTCAATCATTTCAGTCATTCCAACTATTTCTGCGACATTTAAAACCCCTTTCATGTCATTCATCCATATGTGTCATTCAACCGTTTCATGTCATTTTTCTATTGCCGTGTTATTCAACCATTTCGCGTCATTCACACATTCTGTGTCATACAACAATTTTTATATCATTCGACCATTTCCCGTGCCATTTTAACCATTTCATGTCATTCACCATTTCATGTCATTCAACCATTTCATGTCATTCAAAACCCTTTTTTGTGTCATTCAACCATTCTGTGTCATTCAGGCTTTTCTCACACGGAGGAAATGAGGGAAAAGAAAGGATGAACCATACTTCCACACACACACAAAAATCGCTGCCCCCTCTTTAACTGAAAAACACACCCAGAAAAATGACCATGGGGAAAGGACAATGTCTACATTTCATCCTCCTATCGCCATTGCAACAGTTGATCACCAAAACCACCACAGAACGGTCCGGACAGATAGCTGCCAACATCATCACCAGTCCTGACAGCAAGACGCAGACCAGCTGGATATCGGCAAGGAACCTCCTGTGTTGTCCCTTTTTCTGCGAGGTACCGTGTCATCATAGCAAAAGTCTGCTGTAGGGAAAACCCTGACGTCCCCAAAGCCTGCTGTTAGAGAGCTGTGTCATCGCATGTCCTGCTGTAGAGAGCTGTGTCACGCAATGTCTGCTGTAGGGAACTGGACGTCACAATGCCAGCTGTAGGGAACAGTGACGTCACAATGCCTGCTGTGGGGAGCTGTGTCCCTCACAATGCCTGCTGTAGAGAGCTGTGTCATTGCAATGTCTGCGTAGGGAACTGTGACGTTACAATGCCAGCTGTGGAGAGCTGTGTCAACACAATGTCAGCTGTAGAGAGCTGTGACGTCACAAATGTCTGCTGAAGAGAGCTGTGTCATCACAATGTCTGAATGTAGAGAGCTGTGTCATCGAAATGTCTGCTGTAGAGAGCTGTGACGTCATAATTTCTGCTGAGAGAGCTGTGTCCCTTGCAAATGTCTGCTGTAGAAAAACTGTGACGTCCACAATGTTTTGCGTAGAGAGCTGTGACGTCATAATGCCTGCTGTAAGACTGTGTCCCTCGCAATGTCTGTGTAGAGGCTGTGACGTCCACAAAAGTCTGCTGTAGAGAGCTGTGACGTCATAATGCCTGCTGTAGAGAGCTGTGTCATCCCCAATGTCGCTGTAGAGAGCTGGACGTCACAATGTCTGCTGTAGAGAGCTGTTACGTCACAATGCCTGCTGTAGAGAGCTGTGTCATCACAATGTCTGCTGTAGAGAAACTGTGCATCGAAATGTCCCTGTAGAGAGCTGTGACGTCACATTTTCTGCTGTAGAAACTATGTCATCGCAAAAGTCTGCTGTAAGAGCTGGACGTCACAAATGTCTGCTGTTGAGAGCTGTGACGTCACAAAGTCTGCTGTAGAGAGCTGTGTCATCGCAAAGTCTGCTGAGAGAGCTGTGACGTAACAATGTCTGCTGTAGAGAGCTGTGTCATCGCAATGTCTGCTGTAGAGAGCTGTGACGTCACTATGTCTGTTGTAGAGAGCTGTGACGTCACAATATCTGCTTAGAGAGCTGTGGCGTCAAAATGTCTGCTGTAGAGACTTGCGTCGTTACGATGCGTGTTCTATGGACTACCATGACCAGAATATCGTGTGTGGACCGACCTTGAATCAAACTTATTCAGTTGGTGACACCTGGTTGCCTGGGTAACGCGACACTTCAGGTGGATCAGCCCGAAGACGAAAACAACAGGACAAGTTCAGTAGGAACATTTGTGTCATTTCTCTCTCACTAACACATGTGTTGCTTTTTCGTCTGTTCGTTTGCATGCCTTCATTATTTTGACTCATTTGTGTGCCTGCTTTTGCTGTGCTGTTGTTGTTGCTCTCTCTCTGTCTCTGTCTCTCTCTCTTTCTCTCTGTGTATGTGATTGTGTGTGTGTGTGTGTGTGTGTGTGTGTGTGTGTGTGTGTGTGTGTATGTGTGTGTGTGTGTGTGTGTGTGTGTGTGTGTGTGTTGTGTGTGTGTGTGCACGCGCGCACCTGCTTGGTCATGCGTGCAGGTCTCTGTCTGTCTATCCGACTGTCAGTCTGTCTCTGTCTCTCTCTCTCTCTTTCTCTCTGTCTCTGTCTCTCTCTCAGTATGTGTGTGTGTGTGGTGTGTGTGTGTGTGTGTGTGTGTGTGTGTGTGTGTGTTGTGTGTTCATGCGTGCATGTGTGTGTATGTCCCCTCTCTCTCTCTCTCTCTCCTCTCTCTCTCTCTCTCTCCCCTCTCTCTCTCTCTCTCTCTCTCGCTCGCTCGCTCGCTCTCTGCACACACACATAGATGTACACACACACACACACACACACACACACACACACACACACACACTCACATCTCTGTGTGTGTGTGTGTGTGTGTGTGTGTGTGTGTGTGTGTGTGTGTGTGTGTTTGCCCATGCAAATCTTTGATATAAGAAACAGACTAGTATGTGCCAGTAGATGAAGCAAACTCCTTTCAAGCTGTATGTGGGCTTAACGTGCCAAACCTTTACCTCTAGGACAGCACAGGCATGGACTGTTGAGGTCAGTGGACTTTGTGACAAAGAATGAGTTTTTTAAGGCTTGTATGTTTGGGGGCATGGATGGTGGTAGCTGTGTGTTCTGTTTGTGCCGTCAACACTGTGAGGAAAGTGAAATACTTCCTCCATTGTACTGTCTTCCTTTTTATCCCTAGCGGGCTAGAAAGGAAGTGAAGGGTGGTCTTTTTCTCGGCTTAGGAGGTAGATACGTGTAGACTTATGTCACAGTCGTTGTCTGAGCGTAAAGGAATGAGAGTTTCTTGTCGTGTTGCAGCATTGTAGGAGCTGCTTTAGGTCAGACTGAGGTGGTTACAATGTGCCTATTTTCCTGGGCACAGTCTGTGTCGGCCAATTTGTTTATTGAAAGGGAGCGTATAAATACTCCTCCCACGCAGTCGCTCAGTAATCTCCCTTGTCGATACTCTCCCTACTTGTTGCTGTTCGGTACTCTCTCTGCTCGCTACTCCCCCCGCCCCCCCCCCCCCCCCCCCCCCCGCCCCCGCTCGATAGTGCCCCTGTTTGATATTTCCCTTGCGACATGCTCCTTCTGCCCTAGATTCACCCTGTTAGGTGCTTCCCCGCCAACGACAGAAATCACCTGCTGTTCCAGGAAGGGAGGGTAACAAAGAAATCTTTCCCCTACCACAGCTAACGATCACGCGCGCGCGTGCACACAGAGACACACATGCCATAGGCAAGCAGAAGGAGTATTGGAGGGGGGGGGGGGGGGAGGGGGGATGGTAATCATACAGGGGGACTATCGATGCGGAGGTATATGGAACAGATCTCATTAACACAATAAAAATAGAAAATCCCGTGTACCATGGCAGGGCGTCAATGTGGACTATTCCTGTGTTGCTGTGACTGATTCGGAATAGTTTCGCTGTTACGTGGTGATAATGCTACTTTGTTATCCACTTCCGCTATGGGATTACATTAGGACTTGTGCGGGCGCTTTATGAGTTTAGTTAGACGTTGTCGCCGGGAATCTGATTGGATTAAAAGTAACGAATCATTTTCAAAGGACGACAACATCTAGACAATCAGTTAATGTAGTAAGATTATTCTTAAAACTCGTCAGCTCATTCTGATATTTTGACTGAACTGTTAATGAAAATGACGATTAAACATGAAAATGATCGGGCAAAATTGCGAAGCTTGCTCTGTAGTGTACAGCGAAATGACGAAGTGGGTGATAGTGTAGTTGTAGATCTATTTCATCAATGGTACGTACAATGGTAAGTGCAATGGTAAGTACAATGGTAAGTACAATGGTAAATGTTGTTTTCACCTGAGGGGTTCTAGGTCTAGGAATGTAAAAATGTTATGATTTCGGAATGAAAAGGTTCCAATTTAGATATGTAAACATATTTATCAGAAGTTCACTGTCTCTGTCTGTCTCTCTGTCTGTGTCTGGCTGTCTCTGTCTGTCTGTCTGTCTGTCTGTCTGTCTGTCTGTCTCTCTGTCTCTCTCTCTCTCTCTCTCTCTCTCTCTCTCTCTCTCTCCATTAATATACTGTTGCAGCACTCTCCACACACCCAACATCCCCAAAAGACCAGAAGACAAATAAGGAGCGGGAGGTGTAGTGAGGAAGAGAGTGGCACTTAGGCAATGGGAGGGGAAAACCATAGGATGAGGGTGCCACTTTGGTAATGAGAGGGGAAAACCATAGGATGAGGGTGGCACTTAGGTAATGGGAGGGGAAAACCTTAGGATGAGGGTGGCACTTAGGCAATGGGAGGGAAAACCATAGGATGAGGGTGGCACTTAGGTTATGGGAGAGGAAAACCATATGATGAGGGTGGTACTTAGGTAATGGGAGAGGAAAACCATAGGAAGAGAGTGGCACTTAGGTAATGGGAGGGAAAAACCATAGGATGAGGGTGGCACTTAGGTAATGGGAGGGGAACACCATAGGATGAGGGTGGCACTTAGGCAATGGGAGGGGAAAACCATAGGATGAGGGTGGCACTTAGGCAATGGGAGGGGAACACCATAGGATGAGGGTGGCACTTAGGCAATGGGAGGGGAACACCATAGGATGAGGGTGGCACTTAGGCAATGGGAGGGGAAAACCATAGGATGAGGGTGGTCCAGGATATGGGAACTCCCCTGACACAACCCAGCAACCACCACCCTGACCACCCTGCCTCCAGTTTGGGTGAAACAATAACAACAATCTGAATGAGAGTTGAATATCGGTACCACAGTGACCAAACTGTAACATTGCATCATTAGGAATTCCTACCCCCCCCCCCCACCACCACCACCACCCCTCCCGCCCCCCGCCACACACCCACGCACACATACACACACACACACACACACACACACACACACACACACACACACACACACACACACACAACACACATACAGAGAGAGAGAGAGAGAGAGAAGAGAGAGAGAGAGAGAGAGAGAGAGAGAGAGAGAGAGAGAACACTTACAATGACTCTTTGACCCACAGTGAAACAATTAATGACGCACAGGATAAACCACTCTTGTCATTCACCAATTAAACTGATCGATGGCTTACTTACTTTAACAGTGATAAAATTACAGGTGCTCTTGTGGTGGATTCTATCAAAGGTTTTTGTTATTAAACTCTGTCTTATTTACAACAACAAAAAAATCTCTCTGAATATTCATCAGTGTTCCAGGCTAAGATTTTTCTTGGACTAACACTGGTGTGAGCTATTCAAATGCCTAATTGAATGTCACCGCTGTTAAGTGTTTACGTTATGGAACCTTCAACCGCATTGTACACTGATTTCATACATTAGCTTTATGCTTCTGAAGTGGAAACTTACCCATATAAAAGCAATATTCTGACGTCTACAATAACGTTCGATCCTCTTTCACCAGGTATGTAAAAACGTATTCCGAACAAACTTGATTTGCATAATCATCAGGATTAAGGTATCCCT
>CM031603.1:101981198-101990308 GCA_018398815.1 Conus ventricosus | reverse complement strand
ATCTTTTTCTTTGACTTCCAGATGTATTTACTCAATTCTGTTTGGTTTTTGTATCTTTCTTTGTTAAATGACTGTTTGTGGTTTGCATATCTAGTTTTAAATTGGTTTTCAGTGATACCTATATATGTTTCTTCTGCGTTCTCTGATGTTACAGTGGCTTGGTACACAATGCTGTTGTAGAGGCATTTGTTGCTCAGAGGGCACTGTTCTTTCTTGGTACAGTTGCAGGATTTCCTTTCATCACCCTCGTTTTTCTCTGTACTGCTTTTCATTTTGTTGGTTGAATCAATGATGTTTTTAAGGTTGGGCATACATGAGTATGATAATTTGATGCTGTTTTTGTTGAATATCTTGGATAATTTGTGCTCTTTTGGGAATGATGATGTTAGGATTCTAAAGAATTCTTTCCCTATATTTGTTTTCACTCTTCCGTCATATGGGGGGTTGTACCATATGATCTTTCTTTTCCTGTTCTTCTTGTGTCTGCTCATGTTATTATCTGGGTCATATTGTAGTTTGTAGTTGTAGCCACTTTTGTGTAACGCTTCTTGATATTCAGCTGCAGCGTTATTGAATGCTGTTTCATTGCATGACAGGTTAGATAATCTCTTATTTATGCCTCTGGGTATTGTTTTTAGTATGGAAGGTGGATGGTTACTTTTGATATTTACATAGACAGGTGTATCATTTGGTTTTTTGTATGGTTTATATATGTGCTGGTTGAGATCAAACGTTATATCTAGATAGTTCACTATCTTTTTATTTGCTTCTATAGTGATTTTTAGATTTTGGTTTTGGAAGATTTTACACAGTTCTTTTTTCTTATTTTCAATGTTTCTAGGGTTGTCATTCAGCGCAACGAGGCCGTCATCCCTGTACAGTCCGACTTGGTTTCCCAGTTTCTTTTGAATGTTAGACAGCATGAACAGTCCGACAAGTTCGCAAGTTTCGGCACCATCATACGATCCCATTGTGACATCAAAAGTTGAATTCTTGTTTGCGCTCTTGGTCCAGATTTCATTTTAACAATATATATATATATATATATATATATATATATATATATATATATATATATATATAAAATATATATAGCAACATTATAATATTAACAATAACAATAGTAATAAGAATAATTAAAAAAAAAAAAAATCCATTACAAAATTACACAAACACAGTCAAACACATACGCTCGCGCGCTCAAATGCATGCACACGCCCACACATACACGCACGCATGCGCATACCCACATCCACCACACACACACACACACACACACACACACACACACACACACACACACACACACACACACACACATTTTCATTAGATAATAATAGAGGCAAGCATAAAAGTAGGGCGTTGAGACTGTGATCAAAAGGTTAGATTTATTGTTCAAGTAAATGTTTAAGTACTGCTGATTTGAAGGACGGCAGTGATTGACATGTTTTGGCAGACGGAGGAAGAGAGTTCCACACAGATGGACCAAAAAATGCAAAACTAGATTTGAACAAATCAATGCGGACACGTGGTAGAATGTAATTATTTGAATCATATCGCGTTGTTGCCATTTGGATAAACTCAGCAAGATATGTTGGCGCCATGTTTGCATGGACTTTAAACATTAGTACTGCCTTATTATAGGTCAGTTGGCTCTGCAGTGGTAACATCATTAGTTTTGCGAATTTGCCCGTGGTTGATAGAGACTTGTCGGGAAGAATCAGCTTAATTCCCCGTCTATGCATAGAGTTGATCTTTTTTATGTGATTTTCACCGGCACCACTCCAGACAGTGGACGCATAGTTGATGTGAGAAAGGCAATGGGCTTCAAAAAATAATTTCCGGATATGTGGTTCAACATAATAACTGAGTTTATTGAGTAAAAACAAATTGCGAGCCAACTGTTTGCAAACATGATTTATATGTGATGGCCATTTAAAGTTCTCATCAATGATCACGCCTAAGACACGGTGTTCGGTAACCCGCTCGATCAAGGTTTCACTCATTTTTAGGCTCAACATAAGATGCTGTCGTTGATGTTTCTGTCTCGATGCTAGGACCATACATTTTGTTTTGAGAGAGAGAGAGAGAGCGAGAGAGAGATCGAGTTGTGTGTGTGTGTGTGTGTGTGTGTGTGTGTGTGTGTGTGTGTGTGTGTGTGTGTGTGTGTGTGTGTGTGTGTGTTTGTGTGTGTGTGTGTGTGTGTGTGTGTGTGTGTGTGTGTGTGTGTGTGTGCTTGCGCGCCCGCGCGTGTGTGTGCATGTGTGTGTGTGTGTGTGTGTGTGTGTGTGTGTGTGTGTGGTGTGTGTGTGTGTGTGTGTGTGTGTGTGTGTGTGTTCGTTCTTTAATTTAACGTCTATCCACCTGACAGTGATCTTAGACAGTATGTAAGTGTTATGTGTGTGTGCATGTGATGTATTTTGGGTGTAAGCATGCGAACGGTTGGTGTTGATTTTGGGCGTACGTAGGTATGTATAATGCAATTAGGCCTAGATAAAAAAAATAAAAATAAAAAATAAAAAATAAAAATACACACTCACACATAACTGAATCCAAAACCACAAAAGAAACACTAAATAAGCAACTAACACCAAAATGGGGAAAATAACATAGACGTTAAAGTAAATGTCCAATTGGGCTCTTAATCAGTCCTTGAACAACTTCAAAAATGTTTGATTCGTTAGACATGACGTCTTCAAAGACTGCCATCGACGGTTCAGTGTTCAACAACCAAGCAGGTAAATAGGGTTTCATTCTATCGCACAAAAAAGTAGATGGAACGGAGTGATTTGCTGGCCACAGATACAAGTCACATGCTTACAGAATTTGGTTTTAAAGGCATTAAGCCTCAATCTAAAAATCAAACTTTAAAAAATCCTCTCTTGGTAGAGATTCTTGATACCTGTTTTATTGTCTGATATCTTGTTAAATAATATCCCCTTTTTGTTTTTGGTGCCTTTTCCCTTATTTAAAATAGAGTTCCAGGCTGCGTCTTTTAAAAGACTATAACTCTCATGTAAGGATAAAGGAATGTATATCTTTGTTAAATCAGTTTCAGTGATAGCAGCCTTTTTGGCTAATGTGTCTACCCTTTCATTAGCAGATAATCCACAGTGAGATGGAACCCAACAAAAATCGACATGAGAACCACGTAAATGCAAAAAATGAATTAAGTGGTACACTTCTGATATAAGTTCTGCTCTCACACTTGTATTCGAAAATTTTAGAGCTTGTAGGACTGATTTTGAATCAACACAAAGTAGTATTTGAAATACAGGAAATCGAAAATCAAGAAGAAAGTTTAATGCCATAATAATGGCAACAAGTTCCGCAGTAAATATGCAAATATTCTTACCAAGGTGGTAACCTTTCTCTATTTTTAAGGATGGAATTATGAATGCTGAACCAGACAAATGATTGTCTAGGACGGAACCATCTGTATAGATTTTAAGGTGATTTATATAAGTTTCATTTATATGTGATTTAACATACGTTGGCAGCAAGGGTCCATCACTTTTTCTTAAACTTGTATAGTCTATGTCATAATTTGCTTTACTAAGTTCCCATTCCGGGATAGTGCTAAAAGACACCCGAGGAGCTACGTTTTGAGATGCAGTGCCTGCTTTTGTAAATAAGTCAGATGTGTATGAGGCTATCCATTTTAGAGAATCAATTTTTTGTGCCCGTTTAGGAAAATCTATTTCTGATTTTAATTCAGTTTCACTGGTATTAAGATTTTGTAGTGTATGACTTTTTAAAATATATTTTGCAGATGCAAGTTTCATATTTTCTTCAAAAGGCAATATTCCGATCTCCATATATGTTCTTACAGTTGATGTATGAACCGGGACACCAAGAGCTATCTTGTAAGCTTTACTATCGATACTCTGCAACTTTTTAATTAAATATTTTGGGGCTGAAAAATGTCTCCTGGGCATATGATAGTTTTGATCGTACAAGCGCAGTAGCTAAATGTGTTAATACTTTACTGTCTTTACCCCAGGATTGTTCACACACCATTTTCAAGAAATTTAAAACTTTTTCTTAGCTTTTGTTTAGAATAGTTTGTATGTGATTATTCCAGCTCAATTTAGAAGTTAAATTTACTCCTAAAAATTTTACAACTTTTTTATATTCAAGGCACAATCCATCTATTTGAAATGAAGGCAGAGGGTCAGGATCATAACCAGTATTGAACAGAACCATATGCGATTTTTCAGCTGAAAGGGCCAATCCATTTTCAGTCATGTACTTACTAATTTTATCCAGTTCATTTTGATATATCTTTTTAATATAGTTGATTGATCTAACTGGTGTGTGACGTTTAAAAGTAACTTTCATCCATATGCAGATATCATCCGCATATTGTGCTAGTTCAACAGTGTTTGATAATGATATAGGAAGATCATGGATCAAAATATTAAAAAGGATAGGAGCTATCACAGCTCCTTGCGGGATTCCCATCTGGATATGTCTTTCATTAGAGTATACATTTCCTACCTTCGTCTGTATTGTTCTATCACTTAAAAAGGTTTTTAAATAATTGTACATACATCCTGAGAGACCAATTACCTTCAATTTGTTCAGAAGTTTTGAATGCCAGACTTGGTCATATGCCTTTCTAATGTCAAAAAACGTGGCAAGCACATTTTTTTCTGCGTGCAAACTAATATTTAACCTGTGTGGTAATTTTTACAAGATGGTCAACTGTAGATCTACCCTTTCTAAAGCCCGCTTGTTGTATTGGTATTATACCATTTTCTTCACAATGATGTTCAAGTCTTTTTAGAATAATTCTTTCCATAAGTTTTCCCACATGTGAAGTCAGAGCAATTGGCCTGTAGTTATTTTTGTCTGATTTTGACTTGCCCTCTTTAGGGATAGGGGGTTACAATTGATTTTTTCCACAAAGATGGTTTGAAGCCCTTCAGACCAACATTTCTGAAATAATAAGTTCAGAAACATTGTGAAATTAACTGGCAAATGCTTTATCATTTCATTGGAAATCGCATCTGGTCCCACTGACTTTCTTTTTGAACCAATAGAGAAAATTGCATCCTTTACATCTTGAAATGTAAGGGAGCGTTTGTATAGTGACTATTATTGGGACTTTTTTCATGCGTTTCCTTATCCTCCATTTTCTCTCTGTATATCTTTTGCTTTTCTGTCAGGCCCTCTTATTGCTATTATTTGCAAACATATTTGCAAATGCTTCAGCCTTTTCAAATTTTGAAGGAAACTCATTATTTTCTAATGTTATGGGATATTCAGGAAGACTGATTCCGTTTTTCATGTCTTTTACTTTTTTCTCATGTTTTCTGAAGATCTTTGTGGTCATGTATTTCATTTTCACAGAAATTTGACCAATATTGCTCCTTGACTTTTTCGATTACTCTGTTACTATGGTATTTTGCTCTGTTCTTTTCAGCAATTTTGTCAGGATCTTTCTTATCTTTTAAATATATTTTATAGGCCTGCATCTTTTTTTCTCTTGCTTCTTCACAAGTAGCATTCCACCATACATTCCCTGCATATTTGTTTGATGCATCAGAATTGCACCTTGGTATTGAGAGATCAGCTGCATGTAAAACAATATCAACAAAATTCGCGTAGCTTGTGTCAATGTTATCAGACATTATCTCTTCACAATTGTAAGTAGAGAGTATGTTTTCAAATTTATCCCAAACTGCATTATTATAATTATATTTTGGCATCTTATCTTTAGCGCAGTTTTGAACGGATTGTTTACCCTTAATGGTAATAATTATTGGCAAATGATCACTACCAAGAGGATTTTTTAAGGTAGACCACTCACAGCTTGGATCTATGGCAGGAGATATAAGTGTTAAATCAATTGCTGTTGCTCGATGGTGTGAAATATCAGGTATTCTTGTTACACTGCCATCATTTAACAGACTCATTGAAGAGTCTACTATATTTCCAACAAAACGATTGTGTGTTACTATTTCGCATTCATTATCCCAAAACGGGGCATGTGAGTTAAAATCACCTGCTATTAACCATTTTTAATGCTGGTCCGGTATAGCGCGAAGCCATTCTGTGTTTGCATTGTAAGGACCTTTTGGCAAATAAATGGAAACAACATTTAATGTACGTAATTCGTTGAGTTTTAGTTTTGCTGCACATGCATTAATGTTTTTAACATTCTTTGAAAAGAGGTGGCTCTACTTCAAAATATTCAACCTTTTCTTGAATATATATTGCAGTACTAACCCTCCTTGTTTCGTTGTTAGTTTGGAGTATTGGAGGGTAATAAAAGTTTTGCAATTTTGGAATTTTGTGTTCAGTTGTATTTAAAGACTGTAATATCAACACTTGATACAAATGATCTGAGAGATGTTGAATCAGTTCGTGAATATTTGTTGATATTGATCTGCAGTTCCATTGCAATATTTTCAAATTCGAATGTTTTGTCATTATCTCTGAAGAATGAAAAAATGTATTATCCTAAATAGAAAAAAAAAGCACAAATAAACAGCAACTTTTATAATATTAAAAATAGCAAATAACAAAAATAACAAACTGTGTCAATTAGCCCAGCCAATATAATAGTATTCGCAGTAATAATGAATTAATTTAACGTATTCATGTTCTTATGATAATGAGGCTAATTACAAAATGATGAGATCACAAGATGGCACCTTGTTCAAAGCAAAACTAACAGTCAAAAAGGTGCTGGAATTTAGCAAAAAAATATTCCACCCTCTCTCAGAAAGAAGTCCCCAGAAAATGGATTAATAATCCCTCAGCACAGCAAATCTGTTCATCCATGAATTGGGAGCGAACAACAGGTCGTCGTAGTACATGGGGAAGGGTCTGGGTGGGTGGTGCTGGAACCTGGGTGCTTTCCTGGGCTTCCTCCAGAACAGGTCTCTCACGTGGCGCCCGATGTTAGCTGCCATCTTACTGGTTCCGAGGAAGGTGGGGTGAAGACCATCCTGAAGATGTCGCGGGCTGGTTGGTAGATTAGAATGCCCCACGAAACTGATGTTGTTGAAATCAGCTAGCTGTTGCATGACGAGAGCATTGAACAGTTCTGCCTTGATGTTTAGATCTTTGTTTCTGGTAGGGCACACTTTGCTGACCACTACTTTGAAATCAGGATGACTCTTAACAATTGCTTTAATGCTCACAGCAAATGTCTCTACAGCAGTCTTCAGGGGACTTCTTTTTCATGTCATTTATGCTGTGTGGATGACTAGAGCGTCATATGTTTTGTAGAATCACTTTCAGCCTTGAACATTCTTGGAAGCTCCTCTGTTACATACGCCTTTTTGGATGTTGCTCTGAAGCAGTACGAATTTCCCAACCTCTTGCCATCGATTTTGTTGGCTATGGAATCGTGTAGAAACAACACCCGTGGCAGATCTGATTTTACGTTCTTCTCCGTTCTTCTCGGAAGGTTTTTGTTCTTTGAAATTTTCCCGAAGACGTAAGTGGTCGGTCTTTGCTTTTGCGTCATCGGTTCTTTTCTCTTCAGTCTTCTTTCTGCCTTCGTCGCATTTCTTTCCTTCTTTCTGTGGATTTTGTTTTGCTGCCGTTTTGGATAGGAGGTTAGAAGGTGAGGGCTGTTTAGCGGACGATAACGATGTCCCAGACTTGGCAGCTTCGGCATAAGACGCGTGTGATAGTCGGTCGGTTTCAGTCTGTGTTTCCGCGTTCTGAAACGACAGGCCTACTTTTTTTCTCTCTTGATTAAAATATCTTTTCATCAGTTCCGTTTGCGCTTGAATTGTGTCTTCTAGCTTAGACACTTTTTCATTTAGTGTTGATACGGTTCTTTCGAGGAGTATGATTCTACTTACGGCTTCGTTTTCTTCCTTTTTTTCATCGCTGATTGACTCTGTTTGCATTGTTTTTTCGGGCCCGTCCAAACGGTCGTTGTCGACTGGAAAAGAACTTTTGTGTGTGTGTGTGTGTGTGTGTGTGTGGTGTGTGTGTGTGTGTGTGTGTGTGTGTGTGTGTGTGTGTGTGTGCGCGCGCGCGCGCGCGCTCGCACGTGTGTATATCTGTGTCTGTGTTGGTCTGTGAGAGAGAGTTTTGTGTGCATATGTGTGTGTGTGTGTGTGTGTGTGTGTGTGTGTGTAGAGAGAGAGAGAGAGAGAGAGGAGAGAGAGAGAGAGAGAGAGAGAGAGAGAGAGAGAGATGAGAGAGAGAGAGTGAGACAGAGAGAGAGGAGCATGGATCACCGGGAGACAAATCGTAATACTATTCAATTCTAAAAAGTTTTGCCTCAGGCACATGTACTAATATCTTTTCAAAATGTTCAGGCACGAATGTACACGGAGAGAGAAAATATTGTATTCCACAACCAACTACCAGAGTAAACAAGGCTTACAACAACAACAACACAAAAACACAGGAAAAAAACCGTTTCAGGGATATCTTCATCCTGATGATCATGCAAATAAGTTTAGTTTGGAATACGTTAATTTTTTTCGTACCTAGTGGAATATGATCGAACGTTATTTTAGAATATTGCTTTTACATGGGTAAGTTTCTATTTAAGAAGCATAAAGCTAATATATGAAATCAGAGTACGATGCGGTTGAAGATTCCATAACGTAAACACTTTAACAGCAGTGACATTCAATTAGGCATTTGAATAGCTCACACCAGTGTTAGTCCAAGAAATATCACAGCTTGGAACACTGATGAATGTTTCGAGAGAAATTATTTTTATAAATAAGAAAGCATTTAATAACAACATCCTGTGATAGACTCCACCACAAGAGCAGCTGTAATTTCATCACTGTTAAAGTAAGTAAGCGATCGATCATTTTAATTGGTGAATGACAAGAGTGGTTTATCCTGTGTGCCATTAATTGTTTCACTATGGGTGAAACAATGATTGTAAGTGTTTCAGTACTAATTGGTTTTCAATGTCAATTAGTACATAACACTTACAATGATTGTAAGTTACCGCTAACAATGATTGTAAGTGTTAAGTACCAATTGGTTTTTGATATCAAACGAGAGTGTCCACCAAATACTTTTTTTTCTTCTTTTTCTAAAGCTCACTAGGTATCTTCATATATTTCATATTCAAACATAGGCCTGGGTCCTGGCAAGTCTGTTGAACATTTTTA
>CM031603.1:101936198-101976198 GCA_018398815.1 Conus ventricosus | reverse complement strand
GAGAGAGCGAGAGAGAGAGAGAGAGAGAGAGAGAGAGAGAGAGAGAGAGAGAGAGAGAGAGAGAGAGAGATACACACACATGCACGCACGCACACACACACACACACACACACACACACACACACACACACACACACACACACACACACACACACACATCACACACCCACACATACACATATACACACACACATACACATACAGAGAGAGACAGAGACAGACAGACAGTTGGACAGACACACGACAGACAGAGACCTGCACGCATGACCATGCAGGTCACAAACACAAAAACACAATCACATACAGAGAGAGAGAGAGAGAGAGAGAGAGAGAGAGAGAGAGAGAGAGAGAGAGAGAGAGGAGAGAGAGAGAGAGAGAGAGAGAGAGAGAGCAATAACAACAACAACAACACAGCAAAAATCAGGCACACAAATAAGTCAAAATAATGAAGGCATGCAAACGAACAACAGACGGGTAGACAAAACAGACCAAAAACATACAAACAGACCGACAGAAAATGTCGACAGATCGATGAAAAGGCAGAGTCAAGAGAGCTTCGTTTGGGAACGGCTCGATCACGCAATGGTATTACATCCACTCATTCTACACAGACACTGTTTCTGGTATTCATCTTTTCCTCAGAATGCCCTTACGAATGCATAGCGTCGCTATTCCACATCATGCAATCAACTATCAGCACACACTGATTTGAATGGTCCTCTTTGTTTTGCATGTCGATCTGGGTGACCTGAATGCATGAACATAACGCTGTATACTCCTACCCTGCATAATGAAGGTAACATCACATGGACAGCATGCTGTTAGTGCGCAGTCACACTCTAAAAAACAGAAAAGCAACACATGTGTTAGTGAGAGAGAAATGACAGAAATGTTCCTACCTGAACTTGTGCTGTTGTTCTCGTCTTCGGGCTGTCCACCTGAAGTGTCGCGTTACCCAGGCAACCAGGTGTCACCAACTGAATAAGTTTGATTCAAGTCGGTCCACACACGATATTCTGGTCATGGTGTCCATAGAACACGCATCGTAACGACGCAAGTCTCTACAGCAGACATTTTGACGCCACAGCTCTCTAAGCAGATATTGTGAAGTCACAGCTCTCTACAACAGACATTGCGATGACACAGCTCTCTACAGCAGACATTGTTACGTCACAGCTCTCTACAGCAGACATTTGCGATGACACAGCTCTCTACAGCAGACATTGTTACGTCACAGACTCTCTACAGCAGACTTGCGATGACACAGCTCTCTACAGCAGACATTGACGTCACAATTCAACAGCAGACATTGTGATGTCACAGCTCTCTCAGCAGACATTGCGATGACAAGTCTCTACAGCAGACAATTGACGTCACAACTCTCTACAGCAGACATTTTGATGACACAGCTCTCTACAGCAGCCATTGCAAATGACACAGCTCTCTACAGCAGGCATTGTGACGTCACAGCTCTCTACAGCACACATTGTGACGTCACAGCTCTCTACAGCAGCCATTGCGATGACACAGCTCTCTACAGCAGGCATTATGACATCACAGCTCTCTACAGCAGACATTGTGACGTCACAGCTCTCTACACAGACATTGCGATGACACAGCTCTCTACAGCAGGCATTAGGACGTCACAGCTCTCTACAGCAGACATTGTCACGTCACAGCTCTCTACACCAGACATTGCAATGACACAGCTCTCTACAGCAGAAATTGTGACGTCACAGCTCTCTACAGCAGACATTGCGATGACACATCTCTCTATAGCAGACATTGCGATGACACAGCTCTCTACATCAGACATTGTGATGACACAGCTCTCCACAGCAGACACTGCGATGACACACTCTCTACAGCAGACATTGCGATGAGACAGCTCTCTACATCAGACATTTTGACGACACAGCTCTCTACAGCAGACATTGTGACGTCACAGCTCTCTACAGCATCATTGTGACGTCACAGCTCTCTACAGCAGACATTGTGACGTCACAGCTCTCTACAGCAGGCATTGTGACGTCACAGCTCTCTACAGCACACATTGCGATGACACAGCTCTCTACAGCAGGCATTGTGACGTCACAAGCTCTCTACACCAGACATTGCGATGACACAGCTCTCTACAGCAGGCATTGTGACGTCACATTCCCTACAGCAGACATTGCTATGATGACAAGGCACCTTGCAGAACAAGACAACACAGGAGGTTCCTTGCCGATATCCAGCTGTCGGCCGTCTTACTGTCAGACTGGTGACGGACTGTTTGGCAGCTGTCTGTCTGGACCGTTCTGTGGTGGTTTAGGTAATCAACTGTCGCAATGGCGATAGGAGGATGAAATGCAGACATTGCCCTTTCCCCATGGTCATTTTTCCCTGGGTGTGTTTTCAGTTTAAAGAGTGGGCAGCGATTTGTGTGTGTGTGTGTGGACGTATGGTTCATCCTTTCATTTCCTCATTTCCTCCGTGTGAGAAAAGCCCGAATAACACAGACATGGTTGAATGGCACAGAAATGGTTGAATGACATGAAATGGTTGAATGACATCAAATGGTTCAATGGCACAGAAATGGTCGAATGATAAGAAATTGTTGCATGACACAGAAATGTTTAAATGTCGCAGAAATAGTTGAATGACATGAAATGATTGAATGACACACATATGGAAGAATGACATGAAATAGTTGAATGAAACAGAACTGGTTGAATGACATGAAATGGTTGAATGACATGAAGTGGTTGAATGAAACAAAAATGGTCGAATGACATGAAATGGTTGAATGACATGAAATGGTTGAATGAAACAGAAATGGTTGAATGACATGAAATGGTTGAATGAAACAAAAATGTCGAATGACATGAAATGGTTGAATGACATGAAATGGTTGAATGAAACAGAAATGGTTGAATGACATGAAATGGTTGAATGACACAGAAATGGTTGAATGACACAGAAATGGTCGAATGGCACAGAAATGGTTGAATGACACAGAAATGGTTGAATGACACAGAAATGGTTGAATGACACAGACATGGTTGAATGATATGAAGTGGTTGAATGATATGAAGTGGTTGAATGACATGAAATGGTTGAATGACATGAAGTGGTTGAATGACATGAAATGGTTGAATGACATGAAGTGGTTGAATGACATGAAATGGTTGAATGACATGAAATGGTTGTATGACATGAAATGGTTGAATGACATGAAGTGGTTGAATGACATGAAATGGTTGAATGACATGAAGTGGTTGAATGACATGAAGTGGTTGAATGACACAGAAATGGTTGAATGACATGAAATGGTTGAATGACATGAAATGGTTGAATGACATGAAATGGTTGAATGACACAAATGGTTGAATGACACAGACATGGTTGAATGACACAGAAATGGTTGAATGACATGAAATGGTTGAATGACACAGAAATGGTTGAATGACAGGAAATGGTTGAATGAAACAGAAATGGTTGAATGACATGAAATGGTTGAATGAAACAGAAATGGTTGAATGACACAAATGGTTGAATGAGAAGAAATGGTTGAATGACAGGAAATGGTTGAATGACACAGAAATGGATGAATGACATAATATAGTCGCGCGTATCAACTGTTCAAGGTGTTGTGGTTAAGGGAAGGGAGGGGGGGGGGGGTGTAAAAGAATTGTGGTATGTCTGTCCATTGATTATCTTACTAATATCTTAATGTAATATGCTTTCTAGTTTTATATATTTACTTCTTTTTCATTGCTACGATTCTTCTTCTTCATCTTCTTGTTATCATCATCATCATCATCATCATCATCATCATCATCATCATCATCATCATCATTATCATCATTCTTACCACCACCATCATCATCATCACATCAATATTATTATTTTCCCTCCGTAGTTTCATCCCATAGTATAAATCAAAATCACATGATTCTGTATATATAAAAAAAAATGATTCTGATCGAACTCACTGTGCCATACGAAAGCAGGATGGAGCAATCACATCTCTACAATACTGAGTGGTATGCCAGTCTAACGAGTAACTTGAGGAAATCCGGCTTCCAGGCCCGGTCTTTGTCGTAGAAGGTGGGGCGAGGGGATATGTGGCTCATCAGCCTACGACATCATGAAACAGCTCGCTATTTCGGGTAAGAAGAGGACCAGAACCCTGAACGCAACGGCAGAGGCAGTCGAAAACAGTTCCAGCTGTGAACATCATAAGGCTTAAATTTCACAACTTAGAACAGGTGTCCCGCTAGCAGTGGGGTAAGGCAACCGTCTAAAAAGGCACGAGTTCCAGCTGTGAACTTCATAAGGCTTAAATTTCACAACTTAGAACAGGTGTCCCGTTAGGAGTGGGGTAAGACAACCGTCTAAAAAGGCACGAGTTCCAGCTGTGAACTTTATAAGGCTTAAATTTCACAACTTAGAACTGGTGTCCCGTTTAGGAGTGGGTAAGGCAACCGTCTAAAAATGCACGCCTGGCAGTGGAGGGGCATCTGGAGTCATGACCTGGATGCGGCCCAGCCCCCTTAAGCTTAAGGAATTCAGGGCCAAAACACTTGTCTGGAGGGTCTTCTCCGAAGACCTTCTGCTGTCAAGCTCTCCCTAGAGTGTCTTCCTTTCCAATGGTTAGACCATTGACCTCCGGCACTAGGTCGGAGGACATCCGCAAGAGACCAGATGACACTGGGAAAGACTAACTATTGTGGGCAGGCTCTCCATCCTGTCTTTCTGAAACTTGCTACTAGTACTAATAAAAGAAAGACGCATCCAGGATTCACCGAAATGGGCGCCAACCTGATCACGACCGAAAAAACAGCGTTCTGTACCCGCAGATAAGACACCGGAAAACCAAGGCCAGATTGAAACCACATCGTCAAGGACATCCACGCTGAGTATTCAGACGAGGGCTTTGTACAGGATCTCGATGCCAGGTGCCAGATTCTCAACTTGCCATTTGCAAGTGCAAACGTGGAATGGGAGATGTTAGATGAAAACATAGTGCAAAGTCTGGTAGGAAAATGCACACTAGAGCAAAAATTAGTGACATTAAAGACATTGTACACGAACCTGTAGTGACACCTATGGAGTGAAACAAGCAAAACTGAAGACACCTCAAAAATCCAGACCCCCAGCGAGAGATGGATAACATCCGAAAGAAAAAGAAGAATCTCAAAAAAGAGAAAAAAATACAAAAACAACAACAACAACAACAACAACAACAGATGGAGACTGCCTAAGAAGCAGACAAGAAAGGATTGGAGACGCTCTGGGAAGACCTGAAAGCGCAGCACAGTGACCTCAGTCCTCAGCAAAGCCGAATCAGCAAGAAGGACATGGAGAAAAGAGAAGAAAATCTAAGATCGCTTCTTTAAATATCCCTCCAGTTTGCCGGGTAACTATTTGAGCAGCCAAAATCTGGACACTCACAGTGGACAAAGAAACTCTTGCGCAGCATCTCAGGAAGTCATATTCCGACCCTCAGAGCAAAGCACCACTCGAAGTCCAGGGCTTGGCGCAGCCTGCAGTACCAGAGAAAAAGCTCAATGAGAAACCACCAGCACTAGATGAGGAAGTGAGATTATTTTGATTATACTGTTATTATCAATATCATTGTTAATATTGTAATTATTATTACTATCATGATTGTTGGTGTTGTAATTGCTATTGTTGTTGTTGTTATTATTATTACTATTATTATTATCACACTGTCACTTTTGCACACGCGCATTCATGACAGCATTTACTCCATACGCAAACGCAATCTTTCCAATCAACCAAAAGGCGCACTACCGAATGTTTTTCTTCTCCCCCTCTCCTTCGGGAAAACACTTTACTAAATCACATCAAACAATTTATAAACAGATTTTAGGCATGTATCTCTCTTCACACCGAGATATAAACTCATTCATTCAAGTCATGGCCTTCACATTACAATAGCCCAAACTCCAGACCCGGAGAATAAATAACTCCAGTACTCACTGATGCCACGCCTGCATCAAACACAAGACTTCATACTACCATGATTCCCTGTCTCTCACAGACATCGTATCGCCCCTTGATTTTCTCCCGTCACTGGAGATATGATTCCCGACTCCTTTTCCTCGACTTCTTCTGTCCCTGGAGAAATGAAGAGTTCCAACTCCTCTCCCTCGACTCTCCCTGTCCCTGGAGAGATTACGAGTTCCGACTCCTCTCCCTCGACTTCTCCTTCGCTGGAGAGATTACGAGTTCCGACTCCTCTCCCTGGAGTCTTTACTTGTAGGGGCTGAACTACTGGTGTGTTCCCCACACCATGGCCATCTTCAACCACCTCACGGGTTGTAGGGCGAAGGGTGAAGGGTGAAGGGCTGAAACACGAATAAGGTTCGTGTAAGTAACCTGCTTCCTAATTCAACATATGAATTCTTTCTTTTTCTTTTCTTTAGGTTTCCCCCTGTAGCTTTCCCCAACTATCTATGGCTCACCTGGTAATGACTGGTCAGCAGAGAGGACCAGCGTCCTGACAGGTTCGAGTCTCTAGGCAATCTGCTGGGCTAAAACTGATTCTTTCCTTTCTCCTCCTAGTGAGTGCATACTCAGTGTTCAAAACACATGACCAGCACCTTACCAACCCTTATTAAACTATCTCTGAGTGGTCACTTTCATCCAATGACCACGTTTCTTTCTTTAATGAGTCCTTCTCACAATTATTTGGGGACGCCCGCTACACTAGTCAAGCCACATGAATATTCTTCCTTTTAGTCGTGGCATGGGGAAATGATTCATATCTCTAACTACATGTGATGGAGCGTCACATGCCTTGATGTGAGGCTACGTCACATGACAATTATAATAATCATCATTATTATCGTTATTATTGTTTTCCTTTCGGTGTCTGACACAGACTGCGTTAGCGTTGAAAACCAGCCAAAATACATACAGCAAAATATCACAAGGTGCCAGAAACGCTTGATGTAATAAACAATTCGAACAGGCAAGTCATTTTTCGACACATGTGTCCTCTCAAGATGTTACAATAACAGACACACAAAATATGCGATACATCACTCTGCAGATGACAGTCAGCATGACAATGACAATGTCTGGAAGGGACACACAAAATATGCAATACAGCACTCTGCAGATGACAGCATGACAATGACAATGTCTGGAAGGGACACACAAAATATGCAATATAGCACTCTGCAGATGACAGTCAGCATGACAATGACAATGTCTGGAAGGGACACACAAAATATGCAATATAGCACTCTGCAGATGACAGTCAGCATGACAATGACAATGTCTGGAAGGGAACGAGAACAGCCAGGACAGCCGTAAAATAGTGCAGGGGGTAGGGGTGGGGGAGAAAAGAGGAAGAGTGAAGGTGTTGGTGGGAGCAGAGTAACAAGTGGGCAAGATCCTGAAAACCGAAGTGTGTGTGTGTGTATGTGTGTGTGTGTGTGTGTGTGTGTGTGTGTGTGTGTGTGTGTGTGTGTGTGTGGTGTGGATCCCTCTGTGTGTGTGTGTGTGTGTGTGTGTGTGTGTGTGTGTGTGTGTGTGTGTGTGTGTGTGTGTGTGTGTGTGTGTGTGTGGATCCCTCTGTGTTGTGTGTGTGTGTGTGTGTGTGTGTGTGTGTGTGTGTGTGTGTGTGTGTGTGTGTGTGTGTGTGTGGAACCCCCCCCCCCCTCTCTCTCTCTCTCTCTCTCTCTCTCTCTCTCTCTCTCTCTCTCTCTCTCTCTGTGTGTGTGTGTGTGTGTGTGTGTGTATGTGTGTGTGTGTGTGTGTGTGTGTGTGTGGATCACACACACTCTCTCTCTCTCTCTCTCTCTCTCTCTCTCTCTCTCTCTCTCTCTCTCTCTCTCTCTCTCTCTCTCTCTGTGTGTGTGTGTGTGTGTGTGTGTGTGTGCGTGTGTGTGTGTGTGTGTGTGTGTGTGTGTGTGTGCATATGTATGAAAGACAGAGAGAGAGAGAGAGAGAGAGAGAGAGAGAGAGAGAGAGAGAGAGAGAGAGAGAGAGAGAGAGATTCAGATTCAGATTCAGATGATTTAATCATTTAAGGCCATAGCCCCATATGAAAGGAGCGATAACAAATTACAAGAAAATTATCATAAAGACAGCAGTATCACGAGTCCTTACAATTACAAAATGCAGTCACTCAAGAAAGCAATGTTTCTCTTAACTGGAAAGCTTTATATACATAAAGAACTAAACTACGAATCACACTCTCTTTTTCTGATGCCATTAGCAAGGAAAAACGAAACATACATGGTTGGTTATAAAATTTTGTATGTATTAGCTGCAAACGGAAATTACTATAAGCAGGGCACTGCAGGACAAAATGAACTTCATCTTCGACTGATTCTTCACAAAGGGGACAGAGCAATTCATTGTAACTCGCATTTTTGTAGCGATTAGCATGTACCTTAATATCAGAAATTCCAAATCTAAATCTAGTGAAAGTAAATCGCAAGTGCATGTTCATATTAAACAAAAGATAATTCTTAACTAAATGTGAGGAACTGTGAACTCTGTACACATCAAATCTGTTACTTGATTGAATGTGACTTTCCCACGCTTGCCATCTACTGTCGATCAATCTTTGTCGAATTGTTTGAATAAACTTACGTTCTTCTCCTACTCCTTGGTATATCCATGCATATCCTAATCCCAGCTCACACAAACAGATACGAACATTTGAAACCCAATTATTTTTGCCCCTTGAGTCGAGATCAAGTAGTGTATTGTACGCTTTTCGTGGAAATCTATCACTAGTCATGTTTAATAACTTTAACCAGTAGCGGATACTTTTAACTGCAGAATTTATATATATTGGATACCTATTTGTTTCTCCATATATGGAGAGAGAGAGAGAGATAGAGATAGAGAGAGAGAGAGAGAGAGAGAGAGAGAGAGAGAGAGAAGACTGAGGGAGGGAGGGAGGGAGGGAGAGAGAGAGCGAGAGAAAGAGAGAGAGAGAGGCCAGAGACATAAAATCATAAGAATGCTCTATCTTGATAGCACCGCCCCTTTGCTGTGTTCTTGAAGTGATTATTTCTCTGCAATGCACATACGCGGAAACAAATGTTTAAAAAAAGTTAAGAACAACACTCAAAGACGGCCGGGAACGAGCAGGAAGGAGAGGAGGGGGAGAGTCAGGTTTGCGGTGAAAGAACGGGGAATCGCCAGTTCCCCCCTCTTCCTTGTCCATCCATATTCCCCCACCAACACTCTCCCCCAAATTACCTTCGAATTAGATAGCCATCCACCCACCCACCCATGAAACCCTTCCTTAAAAAAATGCGACAATAGGCGAACACATACACACACGCGATCGCCCGCGCGCGCACGCCCGCACTCACGCACGCACACGCGCGCGTGCACGCACACAGTCTCTCGATGGAAAGAAAGATCGCCAGTAAACAGTGAGAATTATGTCCTACTGGCCAAAGTCCGGTAAACATTCTGGTCGCACTCTCTTCCCCAACAGGATTTCAACATGGTGACAGCCCTGATGTGGCCCTTTGCGGTTGGCTGGGCTATAAGCAACATTACCTTTTACCTTATCAATATGATAGCTTATTTCAATGATATTGCATTGCTAAAGGTGATGAACTGATTTATTATTATTATTATTATTATTATTATTATTATTATTTATTATTATTATTATTATTATTATTATTTTTATTATTTGATGAAATCTAAAGACTTTTAATTTTCGCTTGGCACATTCGAGTTTTGCTAATATTGTCTGCGACTAAGCTAGTTGCCTTTGATTTTAAACAAACAGAAAACTCTGGTACACATCTAGGGGGTAGAGTGGGTATGATGGGCAAGTCTTCCGACAATATTTCCCACGAAAAGAAAATTGGTGTTGTGTCACTGACCTGATGTTGTAACGAGAACAACGCACCAAATCCACCACGCCTGTCGCACCACGTCATTGTGCCACCACGCCTGTCGCACCACGTCACTGTGCAGATGTAACAGAATGCACGTGCATCAAGGACACACTCGGCCAACAATGACCGCCGCACAGGCTCAGCTTGAACACTGTCCAAGGAGATGTGGTACCCTTCGCCTTGGAGAGGTGCAGTCAAAACAAACAGCCAACACAAGGCCCGAATCTTCACAACACACACAAGACCATTGCACACACTGCAATCCGACATGCAGGAAAGTGAAGTGAACGCACATTCCTCGTGCATGTTGTGATGTAACATCCAACCTCACCTGTCTCAGTCACATGTCAACTTCCCCACCCTCCTCCTTCCCCTTTCTACGCCGCTTCTCTTTATCTCACTTCTCTCTCCCTTTCCCCACATCCCCCCTTCCTGTTTCCAATGGCTGTTCTTAAACTGTCCACACACACACACACACACACACACACACACACACACAGAGTTAGAAGCAAACTTTTTTTAAATTCCCACCAGTCAGAAGATGTTACTATTTCTGAAAGAATGTTTAACGGCTGAAAATCTTTTGAAAAGATTTTTTACCTCTAGCTCTGTAAAGACAGCATTTCTCTTGTCTGTCGTTAAGACCAAGTGGGGTACGGAATGCAGCTCAGTCAGAATCTAGTTATTTCAACTTTTTTCTTTTCTCTCTGTTGTAATTATGAATATCAAGAAATATATGTCATACAAGGTGATTCGCTGAATTATGTAAACTGCCTTGCGATTGGTTAGGAGAGCTGTTGGTATTAACTTGTGAAAAGAACGCGCGAGCGCGTGCGTGCGTGCGTGCGTGTGTGTGTGTGTGTGCACCTTTCTCGTAGAAGTGTGACCTATCCCCTCCTTTGTCCGCGTGGTGTAGGATCAGGGGGACCTGCAGGCAAAGTGAGTACGCCCATTGCGACCTCATTCTGAATTCAATGTGTTGCCATTACACAACTGACCTGTCGCCCGGAGTGGGCGGAAGAGGGACTGGGTTAATGGGTGGGTAGAAGTGTGGGATGGGTGGAACGGGGGCGGCATATAATGTAACGTAAGTCTTTATCTAAACAAGGCACACACACACACACACACACACACACAGAGAGAGAGAGAGAGAGAGAGAGAGAGAGAGAGAGAGAGAGAGAGAGAGAAACATAGACAGATAGAGATTGATAGACAGACAGACAGGCAGGCAAGCAGAGAGATAGAGCCTGCTACAGTAAATACAAGCCGATACGGAGTGAAATAGTTATTTTCTGAGCACCACACAAACAACTGGTATCACCATGTTCATCGGGAGCAAGTTTAAACAACGTCATTAAAATGTTTACTTTATAGTTACTTACCAATGCACATCTTCGCGGCTTAAAGTGTGAGTAACGTCGATCAATTACTAAGTAATCTTGTAATGTTGGGTGAAACGGACAAGGTCGTCCGTGAATGTTTTTCTTATACAGGGTCGAACTTTAATTAAGGACCACCCCGAAAAAAGACCCATTCTTTTTAAATTGGCCAAAAATACACGCAATGCATTTTTTCGAAGAATTCGACCGCGAAAGGTTTAGGGGTTGACAGAGTATTCGCAAAGCTTGCTCAAAGCTGTCTTATTGTCACGTGCGGCATGCAGAGGGGGGGCGGGGGGGGGGGGTTGAAAGTTGCAGATTGTTGTCAAAATTGCTTGTTTTTTAAGCAAGAGTGAACACTGCTTCAAACGGTTTTGCACTGAAATTCCAAAATGCACGTGCAAAAACCAATGCATTGCAGAGCATTTTACTGACTGGAATGCCCCTAAAAGCAGCCCAACGTGCATAATTCTTCATAACACAAAAATGCCTCCAAGACGCAAGCTGTCTGATTTTGACCGGACCCGGGCGATTGCATGGCTGCAGGATCGAGTTGGCGTTCGAGAAGTGGCCAGAAGACTACAAGTGTCCCACTCCGTCATCATTCGGCTGAGAGAACGTTTTCAAGCAACTGGAACTGTCAAAGAGAGACCCCGTCCAGGCCAAGAGAACAGTTAAATGTTCATTCTGGCTCATCCGCTCTCAACTAGTTTCGACCGGATGACGCCAGAATGAACATTTAACTGTTCTCTGACAAGTAAGACTTCAACAATGAATTAAAAATGATAATCCATCACACATTCTCTTTCAATAACCAAAAAAATAACGATTATCTACAAACAAACATACTGTGTAGGATTATCCGTTTTCAATACTAATTTACTAAACTTTTCAGATTTCAGTTTTTCCTGATCATTTTCAATAACATCATTTCGCCCATACATTCATCAAATGCGTCTCTGTCTTTCATGTGAAATAAAACTACAGTCTTTAACTGTTCTCTAAAGTCTTTTAAAACCGAGTTATATTTCTGACATAAAATCCACACACTTATTCCCGCATGTCTTCCACTGAAAGCCAGTTTCGACAAAGTGTTTCTCTTTTTAACTATGTCTTTTTCTGCTGAACAGTCATCTATAATAAATAGTGTCTGCGTTCCTTCAAACAATTTAAAAAAGTGTTCTAAACACTCACTCAGTTTATTGCTAGGATCAACTAAAAATATGTTATCATCTATCCATATAAACCTTCTATTGTGATATGCTTTGTTCAATTTAAGTGTTGGGCAGAAAATCACAATATGATCAAAATTATAACGATAAACTGTTTGTAACAGGTCAAGGATAAATATTGTTTTCCCACAACCAGTCTGTCCACAAATTAATGAACAATGAGGGGTTTTTGTCATAAAGTTTAACTGTTCCATAATTTTATAACAGAATTTAATCTAATCCAGTTATTATGTTTATCATACTTTCTGTCAAAACTTGTTCAGTATAATAAAATCCTATAAGGTCTAAATGTGTAAGATTAATCCAATTTAGTCCTGTAAGATCGTTTCTAGTTAGATTAATATCAATTTTGTCGCTGGTTGTTATGACCTTAACATCCTCACCATTGTGAAGAACAACGACAGTAACTTTAAGTTTTTCAACGTCTAAGTTTTGCCAGCTAATAAGAATTCCTTTCATAAGATTGTCACTGACTTCCCAAAGCTCCATTTCTTGCCTTATCTTTTAAGACAGAAATTTCAAATATCATTGTGAACGTGTCTCCTAATTTGTGCGCGGAATGAACTGTAATTTTGTAGAAGCTTCCTTTAAAACCGTTTCTCTTCTGTGGAGGCTGTACTGTTTGTTCCCATACAGCTTTATTTCGATCTCTTTCCGACTATTGTCCTCTGGCATAAGACTTATATGTAAAGGACCAAAGTTCAAAGCTTTTCTGAAACTTTTTTGACGGTCAAAAAATGTAAATGGGCTTAAGAATTCAAATTTTATGTCCCATTCTAAATATGGTTCTAAGTGCCATTTGTTGTCAGTTTTCCGAACTATTTTATATTCATACTGCCCTGCATTATTTGCTTCTAGATTGCACAGCTGTTCTAGTTTAGGAAACTTTTTGTTGTCGCCAACCTCTTTGCGTTTGTAATAACCATCTTTAGTGTACTCAAAACCATACAAAGCGCCTATCTCGCCGTTTCTGTTCAAAGTCCTCAGTGTCTGCAAGGTCTTTTAATTCTAAAGTTTATACACCTCACAGGCGCTAATGTAACTCCTGGTTCTTCTGGTCCACGTGACATTATTTTTTAGTACAACTTATTATTTTATTTCTAAAACAATGTGCAGGTTATCACATTTTACGACTTTCCCTGTTTTGTCTGTGATTTTTATATTAAATGATCTGACCTTCCCCCAAGCTAATTTTTTAAACTGTAAATTAGGGAATTGTATAATTTCATAATCGCAATATGCAGCTTTCCCCGACGGAAGAGCTCTCAAAACAGTTGAGGGCCTTCCATCATATAAGTTTTCATCAGTGCTCAACTCGTCCAAATGAACATAGAGTAATGAATGTAATGCAAGATCGAGCGGATTTTTCTCCCTCATAAGTAGTTTTGTCTGGTGTAACTCTAAAAACTATGAATGTCCTGATTGTCAGTTGCAAAGCCCAACATTTTAGCTAGCTCCCATCAAAATATAACCTACTTCTTCTTCTTTCAGGTTTGAATGATAACATTGTTTTCAGATTCGCATTGTTAAGTTTGAGAGTGATGTTAAAGTTACTCATTGCTTCTTTTAGTGAGCAAAACCCATAATAACCATCAGGTATTGTTAACTGACTAAGTTTCCTCCATCATCATTTTTTGAATCGTATTATTATTCAAGGATTTACTTATATTAAACCATACGACTTTGTAAAATATTTCATGGAGTGCGACCATTTTGGTTCCGCAATCGTTCTCAACAGCATGTTCTAAAAATGAAGGACGGTCTTGGGTTGTTATTGTTACAAACATTTTTTAAACGAAATAAAAATGAGTGCGTTCAAATATACTGGCGCAAAATATTCTGTTGGACCGCACTACAATCTTAAAAATATAACAACTGACACCCTCGACATTTCTGTGACTCAGTCTGACACCTTTCAAGTAAAGGTGAGTACTCCATTGAACAGATATCTTAACCCGTCTATTAAAAAAGACTACATCGCAAAAGTGTGGTTTAGTCATCCGATGCAGTTTTATCAGAACCAGTTAAACTTTGCTGTGTTTTGTGCATCAACTGGGTGTGGAGTGTCGTATGCTGATCATTTAAATCATCCTGATCCTTTGGTGAGGTCAGTGTACAGATTTCATTTTTATTACACCTTCAGACGTATTTTGACTGAACTGCAAGCGCCATTACCAAATGACAAACCGTTTAATCCATTTCGCAACAGAATAGACATGAAGGCTTTTGAAAGGATCTGTAACGAATTCAATATTAATGTTAAGACAGACTTTAGACAAAAGTTGGATCTTAATCATGGTCTAGGCACCCCTTATTTTTGGGGCGTGCATAGAAAGTATAACTATGACTGGCATCCTCCTTACACATCTTTTTCTTCAGGCACAGGTGTTCACCTCGGGTCCATAGAGCAAGAGCATAAAACAGCATGGACAACATTTATCTTAGACACTTCTAAGGGCCTAACTAAAGCAGGAATAGAACGAATAAACGACTCTATTCGTACTTACGTTTGGTGTTTGCTAGGTTCGCAAGCGCAAACGAGATCGAGCATAACTGATCCTTCTACTGGTTTTGATGCGCAAAAACAATACTTAGCAAATTTAGAGGACGCTATTAATTCTACAGTTGATTTACCTTCAAGCATAAAAAGGTACCAAATGTTTTACAATTTGAAAGATCGAAAGTAGACTTTGCTGTTGGCACTGGTTTATACATGCTGCCTTCTGACCTCAGACTCCAGATAGGTACAATAATAAACTACAATAATGAAATCCTTGTGGCAGGCAATGAACAGAAGGTTGGAAAAAACGAGATAAATTCTGAGCCAGTAATATTACAAACAATAAAAAACACGATGACCCCCCAAGATTAAGTCATCCAATCCCGAGGTTCAAAGCCCAAAGACTGTTGAAGAAGTCGAAAAAAATAATGACCACGAATATGAAAAGACAGCACTTGTTGTTGGATTAACTGGCCTAGGATTACTCCTCTTTATTTTACTAAAGAGTAACCCAACTATTAAGAGAACTAATGCCCATAAGTGCTCAGCCATAAAGCCAACTACTTTCCTTGCAGTAGACAAAAGCCAGCTGACGATACTCCCTAATATACCAGGTAAAGAGTCTATAGCTTTACCAGCTAATTTTTTTTAATAAACTCGCAAGATGATCAAGCTGTTTTTTTACCCATGATTTATCAGGTGGTGATGGAGGAGATTGCGGGGGAGGCACTGGACTTTGACCACCGCCGCCTGTAATAGCCAACGCCAGTGTACTTATTGCAAATCCTAAGGCAGTTATAACACTTGCTAATGTGACGCCTTGCTCTCTAAACAGTGTTCTTATTCGTTCTGCTAGCGTCATGTCTTCATATAAAATTCTATGGATAGTTTCTCTTATTCTGCTCACTTGAGTTCGGAATTGTTCTTGGATAGCAGACAACACTTCTAGTGTTGCTGATCTTTCTTTACTAAGATCTTTTAGTCTTTGTTTTATTCTTTCTTTAACATCGCGCCCTAAGTTGGCGTCGTCAGCCTCAGCGAGTTTTTTTTTTCTCTTTTTCTATATCCTCATTTAGTTCACGTAGTCTTGCTAAATATTTTTTTTAATTCATCTCTGGTTCTTCTCAAACCAGGATCAACGGCTGTTATTTCTCACGCGGGCGGCTGTGGATCGTGTATTGTTTTTAATGCTGTTTCTTCGGAAAACTGGTTTCTGCTTCTATTGTATTTATTATTTTGTCTGCTGTTTGATTAAAAACTTCCAAGTTCCATGTTTTGCATTTGGTTATCTGTTGGGAGTTCTTGTTGTATGTTTTGAAGTCCAGCAACTGCTTCCTTATGTAATTTTGGTTTAACAATGCCAAGGCGATTTCGATCTTCCGCCTAAGTCTTTGTTTGATTGTAGTCATGCCTACAAACTTTGATGGGTCTCGTTTATGTGTAAGCTGAAAAAGTGTTCTCGGTCGGGGCCGATTTTTACAAACAAATGGCCATTTTGATCTACTTCAAAATCATTAGGGTCTAAAACTTCAGGAGGTTTTAGACCTAAACTTTTGTAAAATGCTCCGGCCGTACTTTCTGTTAATTCACACCGCAATGAGAGCGCTGAGCGATGTTGTACTAAAGGAGTCATTTCACTCATGTCGTCTCCAGGATCAGGAACATCAAAATCTTCTTCACCTCCAATGCCTGCCATGTTTTTAAAATAATTAACTTTTTATTTTATTTTGTTTTATAAAAATGTCACAAGTATATGGCTCAATTCTTGACCTGCATAGAAGACTGAAAGAGCCCTTTGGCGTAAAGGGAAATAAACGGAATATTACTGTTCCAAATAATCCATCTACTATTGATGCAGATCAAATTCTTACTGTCAGAGTTCCAGACCTAGGAGCGGATGAAGTGATTGTGCCAGGCTCTGCGCAACTTACTTTCAAAATAGAACTCGCTTCAACAACAGACCAAACAGGACAGTTGTACAGAATCTGGGGCGGGCAATCGTTAAGAAAATTTCTATAAAACTTGAGGGGCAAGAAATATTTTCTGTAAACAATGCAGACATATTTTTAACCTATTCTGATCTATGGCTAACCGAGAATGAAAGGGCCGATCTTGCGTTTCAAGGAATAGAAAATAATGAAGCACTAAAACATAGAATAGGCGCCCAAGATGCTACATCCGGCAAAAAGTATGTAGCTGTAAGTCATGCGTATGGAAATCGCTTTTCCATTCCCTTAGATTTTGAGTTGTTAAAAGCGCATGCCCCATACTTTCAAGGAGCATTAAAAGACAGATTGTCATACGAACTAACTTTTAATGAATACAAACGTGTTATTATATTGAAGACACCGGAGCAAAGTACAGCATTTCTGACATCTCGTTAGAGTTTGACGTTGTTAGCAACCCTAATTTAGCAAGGCTGATTGAGCAACAATATCAGTCAAAATTAGCAATATATTACGAAAGAGTGATTCATCATACAACATATCCCAAAAACAAGGCAGACGCTATATGGAATTTTAATCTTAGCGGCTCAGCAAGATCGCTTAAAGGTATTTTATTGCTGTGTGAAGATGAAGAACCGTTCAAAAGACAAACTGAAAATTTTATTAATCCTAAAATAACGAAAGTGCAATGTACAATTGAGGGCAGCCCTAACCAAATCTACGCTAGCGGGCTTAGGCCTTATCAGCGTTTTGACGAAATAAGAAAATTGTTTGGGGGTGGGAGGTGTAGAAGTCCAACAGTAGACCTTGTGTCTAAAGATCTACACCTTCACAATGTTAGGCTTGATGATTATTTAACAACGAAATACGGTTTATGGATTGACCTAAGGTCAACAGAGGATAATCAGTTGCATGGAAGTGGGAGAACGGTTAAAGACGTAATAAACATTCAAATTGATAAAGAAGAAGAAAGCGATAAACCGCTTAATGTACATTTGTTTTTAATATATGATGCGCAGCTGAATATTCAAGTAAACAGATTAAAAGATATACAATACTAAATTATTTTTTCATTTTTAAAAAAGCATGTCTGTTACGATTTATCCAAAAGCGACTACAAACACAGAGCCGCCAAATGAAGGGGTAGTAGAAAACCCTGACATAAAAAACCTTCAGACTAACCAACATTACACAAATGCAACAAAAACTAGAGCAGGACCTTTCAAAATACAGCAAAGCCAAACGAAGGTATTCTGCTGCCTTTAATGCTGTTACCTATGTTAATACTGGAGCATCGACTATTAGTGCTGCATCGGCAGGAACGAGTGTAGGTCTCTTAGCAACAGGTGTTGGTGCACCCGCAGCTTTACCTCTAGGCGGTTTGTCTTTAGCTCTTGGCCTGTGTTCATTAGCTGTAAGTGCTGCTAGCAAAAAATTAAAAACTAAACTCCAAAAGCACACAGCTATGGTTCAACTAATAACAGCTAAACTTAGTTCCTTCAAACTGATAATAAATAAAGCACTAGCTGACTCAAACATTACGGATGAAGAATTTAGTCGTTTACAGGCCGATTTTGATGACTACAAAAGACAAAAGTTTGATCTTCAAAGAAAGGCAAGGACAAGTTTTTCTCAACAGCCAGACCCCGAGCAGATAAAAAAGGAATGTTTAAAAAAAGTAAACGAAACATTAAACTCTGTTCTAAACAGCTCACATTAACAACGCCAAAGGGTGTTTATACTTTAGTTTATGAGTCCAAGCACAAAAAGACCGTCGATATTGATTCTGATTAAGTTTTTTTTTTTTTATTTAAATAAATATTTTGAGTTAGAAAAGAAACTCAGCATGGATAAGATATATGAAGGTCCAGACGAATTGTTTGAAGCAATGCTTAAGGAAGAAGATTTATCAAAAGCTTTAAATGATATCAGTCTAGATGTCATTGATTCAGCAAGCGTACGGGCAAGTGTTGGTCATGCTATTTCTCAAGTTCCAGGTAAACTAACAATAGACCCGCCAGTTAAAGTAATGTTAGCTGTTTTAGTCGACTATGTAACAATAAATGAAGAAAATCTAGAAGTCTGGGTCTCGACTAAACAACAGACTATTCTTTCTCATAATGACTTAACACCTGGTTGGGCAGACCAGCTGCTTACACAGTTTGATGTGGCTGCTGAAGAAGCCAAAATGAGAGGCTCTGGTTGGTCAGAGGGCGAAGTCTTAGAGATTAGATTAAAACAGGCTAAGTATGCGCCGATTGTAGGCAGGGCTTACATTCCACTACCTCCAGCATTAGTTGCAAAAAAAGCAGTTTTAAACATAAAGAATACAGACAACAAATGTTTTATGTGGTGCGTTCTCGCAAGGCTGCATCGTGTTGGTAAAAACGCAGAGAGAGAGTGTCTAACTATCACCCTTACATCAATGATCTTAACTTTAGTGGAATATCCTTTCCTGTTAGCGTGGACAAAATTGATCATTTTGAAGAAACAAAACAAACCAATAACTGTTAATGTCTACACATGGGATGAGGAAACAAATCTACAGCCGATTAAAGTGTCCAAGAACAGCCCAACGATTGGCGAACCAGACAAAAATCATGTTGACTTACTACTGATGTTTTCACCAGCAGGGCTGCCACATTACACATTGATACGCACAATAAGTAGACTGGTATGGAAGTTTGTGCTGGTATGGAAGTTTGGGTGTGAAGAGCAAGCGAGTATTGAATGATGTGGTGAATGTGTGTAGCAAAGTGATTGGAAGGAAGCAAGTTGGAATGCAAGAATTGTATGACAGACGAGTGGAGAGGAAAGCAAGAAAGATTGCCAGTGATGATAGCCATGTTTTAGCAAAATATTACGAAATTTTACCATCTGGACGTCGTTTTAGGACCCTTAGAGTCAAATCTAGGGCGCAAAAAACTTTTATACCCAGGTCGATCCATCTTCTGAATTCATGATGTCTTTTGTACCATTTTTCATGCTTAGCGATGTGAAGGAATGCGAGAGAGAGGGAGAGAGGGAGAGAGAGAGGGGGAGGTGGGGAGGTGCGAGAGAGTGAGAGCTTGTGGGGTGGTTGAAGATGTTTGCTTGTGTGAAGATATGTGTATTGCTTATAATATGTGCTTGTGTGTGTGTGTGTGTATATATATATATATCTGCTTGTGAGTGTAAGCCTATGAGTGTGCTTGTGTAAGTGCATGTGCATGAGGTTTTTCAAATGATTATAGTGTGTGTGTGTGTGTGTGTGTGTGTGTGTGTGTGTGTGTGTGTGTGTGTGTGTGGTGTGTGTGTGTGTGTGTGTGTGGTGTGTGTGTGTGTGTCGGACTGTATATGTAAATTCTATAAGTGGCCACTTGATTGTGATGATTCTTGTTTTATGCATGTTGTCTTGTTATACTGTTTATTATGCACCTATCTTAATTTCTCATCCTTTGAGATAATAAAGTGTTCATATCATATCATAATGCGGCATACTTCAAAAAATCATGGCAAACAAGAATTCTGTAGAAATGTTTAACAAGAATTCCATCTGCTCAAGCCGCAAGCGAACATAAGAAACATTGTATCGGCCCAGTTGACTGTAATACAGAACTAATTACGCCCCCAGAAGGCAGTAAAGTTAGTTTTAAGAACTGGAAACGGATGCAAACGAGCCCATATGTTGTTTACGCAGACTTCGAGTCGCTCATTGTTCCTTATGAAGGGCCAACCCCACAGAAACTTCCAAAAACAGACAAAAAGAGTAATCACCAGATTTGTTCATTTGCCTTCGTTATTGTCAGGTCGGATGGCGCTCATTCAACGCCAGAATTATATAGAGGGCCTGATGCTGCAGAAAACTTCTTAGAACGCATGCAGCAAGTGCGTAATGATTGTTCTAATAATCTGAATTTATCTGAAATCATAATGACACCCGAAGACCAAGAACAGTATGACTCAGCCACTCACTGTTGGATTTGTGGGGCGGCCTTTGTTGCCGCCGGTTTAGACCTCGCATCAGACGCAGCGAATCCAACAGTAAGAGACCATGATCACATTAGTGGGATGTTCAGAGGAGCAGCGCACAACAACTGCAATCTTCAACTAAGGTTTGACCCAAGGACATGGAAGCTGCCTGTATTTTTTCACAACTTGCGAGGGTTACGACTCTCACCTTATAATGCAAGCAGTAACCGACGCTTTCAAGGTAACATGCATTGCACAGTCATCAGAAAAGTACATGTGTTTCACTTTAAATAACATGTCTTTTTATGACTCTATGCAGCACATGATGGGTTCATTAGAGTCACTAGCTATGTCCTTAAAGTCCTGCCCAATAACGGAAGAATATTGTGACTCAACTCTCGTTAGAAAAGGGCGTTTACCCTTACGAGTACATGAACAGTTGGGAAAGGTTTGACGAAGATACACTTCCACCTAAAGGCGCGTTCTTTTCTAGTCTTAGAGGAAAGGACATCAGTGATTCTGATTACCAGCATGCTCAAGATGCGTGGCAGAAGTTAGAGTGTAAAACGATGGGAGACTATCATGATTCATACTTGATGGCTGACGTTTGTTTGTTGGCGGACGTCTTTGAAAATTATAGAAAGACCTGCATGAAACATTATAGCCTGGATCCCGCGCATTACATTTCTGCGCCCGGGATGAGTTGGGACGCTTTCTTAAAGTTTACAGGAATACAGATTGATTTATTGTCTGACTTGCCAATGATTTCAGATGATTGAAAACGGATTGCGTGGAGGAATTTAGTATGGCGTCTCATCATTACTGTAAAGCAAACAACAAATACCTAGATGATTATGATCCAAGTAAAAGGTCTAACTATCTCATGTATTTAGATGCAAACAATCTGTATGGTTGGGCTATGGCGCAATCACTTCCATTACGTAACTTTAAAATGTACACAGACGACGGTCCGAAAAAATATTCAAAAGGCATTAAAGTGGTTGAGCAGTTTGACGCCAGATCAACAGCGTGGTTTCATTCTAGAAGTTGACTTAGAATATCCTCATGAACTCCATGACCTGCATAATGACTATCCATTAGCAGCAGAAAGCCTAAAGATGGCAAAAACAGAACCGCCTAAACTTGTGCCTAATCTTCGGGGCAAAACAAATTATGTCTGTCATTACAGACTTCTACAATTTTATTTAAGACATGGTTTGAAGTTGACAGCTGTTCATCGTATAATTGCTTTTGATCAAGAACAGTTCATGAAGCCATACATCATGAAGAACACCGATCTTAGAACTAAATCCACAGATGCTTCAGAAAAGACTTTTTCAAGCTGATGAACAACAGCTGTTTTGGAAAGACTATGGAGAATCCACACAAGCGCAAAGACGTCAGATTGGTCACCAGAGAGAATGAAGCAATTAAGCTGACTTCAAAACAAATTATCAGGACTTCAGAAGATTTCATGATCAGCTTTTTGGTATAATAATGAAAAAAAAAGAAAGTCAAATTAGACAAGCCTGTATTTATTGGGTTTTACTGTTTTAGAATTATCAACTTTTGATGTTAGAATTTCTTTATGACTACTTTAAACCCTTGTATCCAGAGTCAAAGTACTTTACACAGATACAGATAGTTTTGTTATAGATATCCCTACTGAAGACATCTATAAAGACATGGAAATAGAAGTAGCTAAAGGGCATGCAGGATGGTACGACACATCCGATTACCCTAAAGATTCACCTTTACATTCAATTACTAATAAGGTTTTAGGAAAGATGAAGGATGAATTTTCGGAGGGGTGATTAAGGAGTTTATTGGTTTAAGGTCGAAAATGTACAGTATTTCGAGCCAGGAGAAAACCATTAAGAAAGCAAAAGGAATATCTCGCAGTGTTGTGCAGTCAAACATATCGCATGACAACTACAAAGAAGCATTGTTCATAAACATACTTTTATCATGACAACGTAAAACTGCGATCTAATCTACATGAGATCAACACAACAGTTGTAACAAAGAAGTCATTAGATAGAACAAACACAAACGAGTATTTGTTAATCCAGAGTTTTCATATGCAATCGGGCATTGGAGAACGGCATAATTATATATCTTCTTCGGGTATATATTCGGGCCCATATTTTTCATCAACTTTATCTATAAAATCAATCATATCATCCTCCAATTCAGACAATTTTTTTCTCATGTTTGCTTGATGCGCTCGAATTCTTTTTATTATTTCAAGATATTCTTTATCCCATTTTTGATAGTCAAAATTTGGGATTTTGGGCTGTAGGTGATCTGGATGGGTTTAGCATATGTTGCTGAACCCTCACAAGTGTTGCCTTAATAGCGCAATTCGTATCATATGTTTCTCGTATTAATTTCAAGTTCTCTTCATTTATCATTCTTGCTACCTCTTTTGATTCCATTTCGGTTCCAGGTTCTTCCTTCTGAGCTTCCATTTTAAACTCAAATATATTTACGTAAATTAATTAAAGCGGAACTGTGTCTGGTGGGATTATCTGTAGTTCTTCCTTCACAAAAGATCTTTGAGGAGCTGGTTGTTTTGTTGTGTCAGTTTCTCGTAAATAATACATGGGCGGATTCATTTTTACAATTTTTTTTATTTCATATGGATCAACACTCCAAACTGGATCGGTTGCCCTGATGCTAGTGTCCCCTTCTGCTTCTCCTGGTAAATAAAGGTACCTTACTTTTAAACCAAACGGTAATAGTTTGCTGGTTGTACTGGAGTCTTCAGCAACATTTATTGTTTGTTTTTTGATTGCTTGTACTGGTTTTAGCCCCGTTAATTTAAATTCTTCATTATTCATTGCGCGCAAAACTGAGGGCAGTCTTCTAACCCATTCTGTGTTGCGAGATTTGTCAATAAGCTCTCTGTGATACTGGTAGGAAAAAAGTCTTTTGGCTAACTGTTTGTTAAAGTTTTCAACTAAAGCCTGTGATCTGTGAACTCCTGGAATGCCTCTTTTAATGGTAACTCTATGTTTTAACAATAATTGATTCACTTGGCCTTTAAATTCTTTTCCATCATCAACTTGAATCATGCGAGGATAAGTTAAAGGACCTCGTTGGTATATCAGTTGTATGGCAACAGCAACAGCAGAAGCACTCTTTTGTGTTAAAGGTTCCGCATCTTTGTATCTTGAAGCTATGTCAATGACTGTGAGTGCGTACTTAAATCTTTTTCGTCTAATCGTATCATGGGGTAAATATAGAAGATCCATTTGATGGGTGTCGTTTGGCGTTATATTCACAAAGTGTGGTCTCTGTATTCGTCTAGGTGCAGGTAAATAAATTTGCCAAATCGCTTTTTAGATAACCATTCTTTTGCCGTTTGTTCACGACCCCCGCTGCTTGGCTTAGCTTTTTAATTGCTGTGATTCCCTTCCAATATCCTTTTGGTGAATAATAGATTTTGTTCATTTTTTATTCAGCCAATATTATGCGCAACAAAATACACAACAGTCATACCAAAGACAATAAACGCGATTTCTTGCATCTTTTGTTTTTCTGATGGTTGATAAAAGTCACTGAATTTTGGTGGGGGCAATGTCTCGATTGGTTTGCCCGTTACAAGATAATATTCTTTTATTGCTTGATCAACATCTTTAAATGTGTAAGCTGCATGTCCCTGTTTTTTCAGTTTGTTATTAATAAAATCTAACTGCCCAATTCTCTGCTTTTCATAGCGATCTTGTGCTGCAGCTAGTTGCTCCACAGCTTTGTTATGTCTTTTTCTCTCACCTTCATCCCGTAGTTTACTAAATGCGTAATTACTTCCGCTAAAAGCAAGCGCATTCACTACTGCACCGCCTATCATCATTACGAGTGAAGCCATTTTTTATAAATGTATTTTTTTTACATATTAATACTGTCTGGAATTATTCCTTGCTTAACTAGAAAATCTTTCGTAGCAAATGAAGCTGTAATAACAGCAATCAGTTTTGCTGAATCCTCAAAGTCTAGTTTGCCAAGATCTGCTGGCTTTATTTTAACAGGCTTTTACCAAGCATCGTGTATCCTACACTTAGACCTCCAATAACAGCAGAATGGTATATAAGGTTAGTAATAGTTTTTTTGGTGCTCATTTTTAAAAAATAAAATAATTATAATTAATAAAAAAACATGAACAGCGATGATCTACTAATCCTTCCTGAACTTATGATTCCAAATGATCAAGTTGATGACCAAAATATTATGCCAAAAAAGGAAAGGTTGTATTCTTTGGCGGCGTGTGGAAAAACAAAACAGTTCCTCGGAAATGAATTCAGCATAGAACAGATTCAACAGATGTCGCCACAAGACATTGTAAAGTATCACAACAGGTATGAAGCGCAACTAGGGTCGAGAATGGTGAAAAGTGTCGGGCAAACGGTTCTTAGTTTGTACACTAAACTAGTCAGTAGATTTGCTCCCATTGATTCTGAACAAGATTTTATGTATGATTTAACGCAGGATCCAGTTTTAACAAAGTCATTAGAGTCTCTAAGCTGTGATCTATATTACAAATTTGGAACGTTACTGTCGCCACTAATCATGGGATTAATAACTTTTAATCATATAGATTATATTTCCCTTCAAAATGAACGAGCCAGAAAAACAGCAGAATCAGGAAACACTGAATCAGAAAAACATTGAATGAGGTGGAGAATGTGACCAGTAAAAAGCCTCCTCATCCTGGGCGTGTTGCAGCAGGAAAAAGATTAGCAGAGTGGAACAAACAATCAAAATTAAAGTTACAAGAACATAATATAACTCATAATGAAAAAGTGCCAGAGCCGCAGCCAGTTGTTTCAATGCCAGCTATAAAAACACCAGAACAAGAACAAGTTGATTCAAGGCCTACATCAACAACAGGGTTGCCAACGCCACCAAAGACTTCAAGGTTTCTTAAAGGTGTCATTTTTGGCTTCATTGCTGCTGCTGGGGTGGTTATTACGGTTATAAAATATATAAACAAAGACACCAAAAACCAAAGCAGTCCAAACAATCTCTGCCACTAAATACAGAAGCCGAACACAAAAGCATGCCAAAACCGCCAACAACAAAAGATCATTTTGATCCATTTCTAATGCATTAATACTTTATTGATACTGCAATCCTAACATACTGGATTGGTTTTTGATTTATTATAAATGAATTTGTTTCTTTGATAAAAATAGATCATGACGGATTATTATTTGTTTAAAATGATGGAGTCAATCAATAAAGACATGGAGTCTATAAAAGACATTTCCATAGACCAGAATTGTAATCAATGCGGTTGCTTACAATGTAAGAACTTCATTAAGATCTATGCTGACCGATCTCGCGTCAAAGACGCTGAGCAAGACATCCTCGACGATGACGCGTTTTTTGAGGCGTGTGTGTACTATATTAGACATCTACTATTTAAGATAAAAAATAGATTGTATTGTTTTTTTTTGATAATTATAAGATAACTTGAATAAGAACTTGGTTGTACTTAGAGGATGACTTAATTACGATCTTGAGGCGATTTAAGTTAAGAACTTGAGGTGTCTTGATTAAGTTCCTGAGGTGACTAGAGTAAGAACTTAGAAGTGACTTGGGTTGACTTGAGGATGATTTGAGTAAGAACTTAGAAGTGAATTGAGTAAGAACTTGAGGATGACTTGAGGACAACTTGAGTAAGAACTTAGAAGTGACTTGGGGTGACTTGAGTTAAGAACTTAGAAGTGACTTGAGTGTGTGCATGCGTGGGGTGGGGGCGGGTGAGGTGGGGTGGGGTGTGTGCGTGCGCGCGCGCACCTTTGATTATTTATAAGAAACAGATGTCCAGAATATAGTTATTATCAGTAAAACAACAAAACAACAACAATGACAGCAGCGACAGCAACAACAATAACAGCATATATACAAGCACGATCGCACACACACGCACGCACACAAACACACACACACACACACCAAAGCATTTAAGAGATAGGGAGGTGTTTGCATGGGGAGATGTGAAAGGGTTTTATGGTTCGCGCTTGAGCGCCGTAAATTCAAGACGGCTGTCGGTCTCTCTGTCAACTGAAGATTATTCAAAGCGGCCACCAAGTGCATTTATCAAAAGCTTGATTTAATAAACAAGACAGTTGAATAAAGTACACTCTGTGGCCGCCTAAAAAGGCAGCCTGGAGCAGGTGAAGAAGTTGAAGCAGGTAGCAGGGCGTTGAAGCAAAACGGTGAAAGTAAAGCAGGGCGTCGAAGAAGGTAAGCATAACACAAAACGTCATTTCATTATATACAAAGTCATGTGGCAGGAGTGAGAATGCTATCGATCATGCATGATCGTTACTATATTTAGAGTCATGTCATACTACAGTTCAGAAAACTTGTCAGGTAGGTAACCGGGTTATTTTAGAATCACGTCAGCAGCAATTAGTAAGATTTGCTATCGATCATGCATGATCGTTACTATATTTAGATGCTTACACACAGTCTAAGGTTGGGACTGTTGAAGCTCTGATGTGAGAGGAATATGCGGCGCTTCTGACCAGTACTTTCTGTATTCTTCGATTTGTAGCATCTCTTCGATTTGCTTCAGTTTGCTCATGATAAAACTGATTGGTAAACCAACCGTGTTAAATCGCGGAAATGCATAAAGCGATTTGGCAACAGCACGTAGTCTACGCGCATGAACATCAGAATAGCCAGTTTTTTCTTCTAGCCACTGAGCCCACGTTTTTGTCATCTTTCCTTCTTTTCTTTGTGCCTCCTGCCATTGTTTGCATGAAATCAAAAACTGACCAAACTGAATGTAAATTAAGATTTGTTGTGCGTTCTGCCTTTTGAGATTTCTCACCCCTTTTTGTAGTATTTCTACAATGTCTTGTTCATTTACTGCTTGTGCAAAATAATCATTTGTGAAAGCTTCTGTGGATATAGCATGTCTAACATCTGCTTGGTTTGAAACAAGATAGTGATGTAAATCACTTGGCGTTGTTGGTTCTACTCTCTTTTTCTTTCCGCCTTTTTCTTTGAACAAATCTTCCATCTTCCTTTTTGGTTTTTTAGGTAGTCTCATTGGCCCTTCTGTTTTAGCCTTAACTGCTATTAAGGCCATCTGCTCAAAATATATTCTATTCTCTTCTAGTACATGCTGTTCTTCTTCTGTCCATAACAGAGTAGCTTGCTCTTGTTGATACATGCCTTCTGGAAGAATTAAAGGAGTTTTTTGTTGAGAAAAATCTAACAGTTTTTGATTAGCTGCTTGCGCTTCAAAAATTTCCTGATTTAATTCTTGTGAAGAAGGACTACCAAATAGTTCTGCTTCTGAAGAAACACTACCTAATAGTTCTGCTTCTGAAGAAACACTATCACCCGACATGAAATCTTTTTACAAACACCTTTTTTCACTGAAAAACACCGCGTCTTTCCACCACACAGTCCCAGTATGTAAAGCTCAGCACTTGATTCAACAAGATGTAGTATCTTCGCGTTCAAGAATGTTCTTTTCTAATTGCACCATAATGTTGCAACTGGTCCGTCTGCATTGAAGCCTATGGCTAAACTGAGAGGCGCTGGTTGGGGGGCGTTGGTTCAAGATCGTCATGTCCTGTCATGTGGTATTGCGCCTGGCCAAGTTATAACACCCAACAACACAAATTAAGTGATCAGGCGTCAACCTAATGACGGGACTCTGTATTTCCATGTCTATGCAGTACCAACTGTGTGTCTCTGTCACTGGTAATATGAGAAAGGTAAATGACGGGATCCCACAGCCCTAATTGCTGGTGCGGACAGTAAGAACTTGTAAAGGGAGAAATAATAGCGGGCTTTGTGGCGTACATGGTGTGATCGGGTCAGTATTGAAAACGGACAATCCTACACAGTATGTTTGTTTGTAGATAATCGTTATTTTTTTGGTTATTGAAAGAGAATGTGTGATGGATTATCATTTTTAATTCATTGTTGAAGTCTTACTTGTCAGAGAACAGTTAAATGTTCATTCTGGCGTCATCCGGTCGAAACTAGTTGAGAGCGGATGAGCCAGAATGAACATTTAACTGTTCTCTGGCCAGCCAAAGAAGACTACTGCAAGAGATGACAGGTTCATCCGCAGACATGCTCTTCGGACCAGGACCACCGCCTCCAACACCATCAGGCGTCGGCTCCAAGCTGCCACTAACACAGCAGTGTGTGAGATGACCATACGGCGGCGCCTCAATGCTGCCAACCTTCGAGCAAGGCGCCCAGTCCGGAAACCAAAACTGACTGCGGCCCACCGGGCACGTCGCCTGGCCTGGTGCACAGCTCATCGAACATGGACTCGGGCTCAGTGGCGGATGGTGCTTTTCACCGATGAGTCCAAGTTCCAGTTGAAGCCACGAGATGGACGCATTCGGGTGTGGCGGCGTCCCAGGGAGCAGCTGGCAGATGACGTCATCCAGGAGGTCGTCGCTTTGGTGGTGGCTCCGTCATGGTATGGGGGGGGGGGGGGGGGGCATCAGCAGTCACCACAAGACTCCCCTGTACCATGTGGATGGCAACCTGAACGGCCAACGCTACCTGCAGGAGATTTTACGGCCTTTGGTTGTCCCAGCACTCCAGCAGATTGGGGCTCAGGCTATGTTGATGTACGATAATGCCACCCCACATCGTTTTCGAGCCGTGAACACTTTTGTGGTGCAAGCTGGCATCACCAGGATGCCATGGCCGGCACACAGCCCGGACATGAACCCTATTGAGAACATCTGGGGCGAGCTTGGGAGGAGAGTTCAAGAAAATCACCCTGTTCCGGCAAATCGACAGGAGCTGCTGCACTACCTGCAGCAGGAGTGGGCAAACCTCCCCCAGGCACTCATTACAAGAGCAGTCAACACCATGAGGCAGCGCTGTGTGGATTGTGTGGCAGCACGAGGGGGGCACACTCGGTTTTGATCAGACTGTAAAGAAACACTCTTTTTGTGAATGTCATTTTGGGGGGTAGTCTCATTCAGGCTCCCCTGTCTAATCAGAAAAAAATGATTTTTTCGATGAAAGTGACAAAATGTTCACTGATAATGAAATCAAACATTTATAAAGTTTCTGTCGTCTGTCGGTTTTTTCTTTCTATGTTTTGTGAGACTGTGTATAAGTGGTCCTTAATTAAAGTTCGACGCTGTATTATAATTCTGTCATACATGTGGTTTGTTTTGTTGTAGTGCTGGGGAGATCAGCACACAGTGGGGAGTGCCATAAAAAGACAGCTCCCAAGCTTTCACACACTGGCCACGGAAAGACCATGAGTACCAACAGTCACTGACTACACGACAGAAGCACGCCTCAGGAATTTTTGCACAGACACTGTTTACTGGAAATCCCATGCTGTATGCTTCACGTCTTTCACACTGATTACTGGAAATCCCATGCTGTGTCCTTCACACTATTTACTGGAAATCCCATGCTGTGTCCTTCACACTATTTACTGGAAATCCCATACTGTGTCTTTCACACTATTTACTGGAAATCCCATGCTGTGTCTTTCACACTATTTACTGGAAATCCCATGCTGTGTCCTTCACACTATTTACTGGAAATCCCATACTGTGTCCTTCACGTCTTTCACACTATTTACTGGAAATCCATGCTGTGTCCTTCACACTATTTACTGGAAATCCCATGCTGTGTCCTTCACGTCTTTCACACTATTTACTGGAAATCCCATGCTGTGTCCTTCACACTATTTACTGGAAATCCCATGCTGTGTCCTTCACGCTTCACACTATTTACTGAAAATCCCATGCTGTATGCTTCACGTCTTTCACACCATTTACTGGAAATCCCATGCTGTGTCCTTCACACCATTTTCCGGAATCCTTGCTGTATCCTTCTTACCATTTACTGGAAATCCCATGCTGTGTCCTTCACGTCTTTCACACTATTTACTGGAAATCCCATGCTGCATCCTTCACACAATTTACTGGAAATCTTATGCTGTATCCTTCACACCATTTACTGGATATCCCATGCTGTGTCCTTCACACTATTTACTGGAAATCCCATGCTGCGTCCTTCACACTACTTACTGGAAATCCCATGCTGTGTCCTACACGTTTTTCACACTATTTACTAGAACTCCAATTTTGTGTCCTACACGTTTTTCACACTATTTACTGGAAATCCCATGCTGTCCTACACACTATTTACTGGAAATTCCATGCTGTCCTACACACTATTTACTGGAAATCCCATGCTGTGTCCTTCACACTATTTACTGGAAATCCCATGCTGTGTCCTTCACACTATTTACTGGAAATCCCATGCAGTGTCCTTCACATTATTTACTGGAAATCCCATGCTGTGTCCTTCACACTATTTACCAGAAATTTCATGCAGTGTCTTTTACACTATTTACTGGAAATCCCATGCCGTGTCTTTCACACTATTTACTGAAAATCCCATACTGTGTCTTTCACACTATTTACTGGAAATCCCATGCTGTGTCTTTCACACTATTACTGGAAATCCCATGCTGTCCTTCACACTATTATTGGAAATCCCATGTTGTGTCCTTCACGCTTTCACACTATTTACTGGAAATCCCATGCTGTATGCTTCACGTCTTTCACACCATTTACTGAAAATCCCATGCTGTGTCCTTCACACCATTTTCCGGAAATCCCTTGCTGTATCCTTCACACCATTTACTGGAAATCCCATGCTGTGTCCTTCACGTCTTTCACACTATTTACTGGAAATCCCATGCTGCATCCTTCACACAATTTACTGGAAATCTTATGCTGTATCCTTCACACCATTTACTGGATATCCCATGCTGTGTCCTTCACACTATTTACTGGAAATCCCATGCTGCGTCCTTCACACTACTTACTGGAAATCCCATGCTGTGTCCTACACGTTTTTCACACTATTTACTAGAACTCCAATTTTGTGTCATACACGTCTTTCACACTATTTACTGGAAATCCCATGCTGTCCTACACACTATTTACTGGAAATTCCATGCTGTCCTACACACTATTTACTGGAAATCCCATGCTGTGTTCTTCACACTATTTACTGGAAATCCCATGCTGTGTCCTTCACACTATTTACTGGAAATCCCATGCAGTGTCCTTCACACTATTTACTGGAAATCCCATGCTGTTTCCTTCACACTATTTACCAGAAATTTCATGCAGTGTCTTTTACACTATTTACTGGAAATCCCATGCCGTGTCTTTCACACTATTTACTGGAAATCCCATGCAGTGTCCTTCACACTATTTACTGGAAATCCCATTCTGTGACTTTCACACTATTTACTGGAAATCCATGCCGTGTCTTTCACACAATTTACTGGAAATCCCATGCCGTGTCCTTCACACTATTTACTGGAAATCCCATGCTGTGACTTTCACACTATGTACTGGAAATCCCATGCAGTGTCCTTCATACTATTTACTGGAAATCCCATGCAGTGTCCTTCACACTATTTACTGGAAATCCCATGCAGTGTCCTTCACACTATTTACTGGAAATCCCATGCTGTGTCCTTCACACTATTTACTGGAAATCCCATGCTATGTCTTTCACACTATTTACTGGAAATCCCATGCTGTGTCCTTCACACTATTTACTGGAAATACCATGCAGTGTCCTTCACACTATTTACCGGAAATCCCATGCAGTGTCCTTCACACTATTTTCTGGAAATCCCATGCTATGTCTTTCACACTAATTACTGGAAATCCCATGCTGTGTCTTTCACACTATTTACTGGAAATCGCATGCTGTGTCCTTCACGTCTTTCACACTATTTACCGGAAATTTCACGTTGTGTCCTTCACACTATTTACGGAAATCCTATGCTGTGTCCTTCACGTCTTTCACACTATTTACCGGAAATCCCACGTTGTGTCCTTCTCACTATTTTACCGGAAATCCTATGCTGTGTCCTTCACGTCTTTCACACTATTTACCGGAAATCCCACGTTGTGTCCTTCACACTATTTACCGGAAATCCTATGCTGTGTCCTTCACGTCCTTCACAGTATTTACTGGAAATCCCACGTTGTGTCCTTCACATTATTTACCGGAAATCCTACCCTGTGTCCTTCACGTCCTTCACAGTAATTTACTGGAAATCCCATGCTGTGTCCTTCACACTATTTACTGGAAATCCCATGCTGTGTCCTTCACACTATTTACTGGAAATCCCATGCTGTGTCCTTCACACTATTTACTGGAAATCCATACTGTGTCCTTCACGTCTTTCACACTATTTACTGGAAATCCCATGCTGTGTCTTCACACTATTTACTGGAAATCCCATGCTGTGTTTTTCACGTCTTTCACACTATTTACTGGAAATGCCATGCTGCATCCTTCACACAATTTACTGGAAATCTATGCTGTATCCTTCACACCATTTACTGGATATCCCATGCTGTGTCCTTCACACTATTTACTGGAAATCCCATGCTGCGTCCTTCACACTATTTACTGGAAATCCCATGCTGTGTCCTACACGTTTTTCACACTATTTACTAGAACTCCAATTTTGTGTCATACACGTCTTTCACACTATTTACTGGAAATCCCATGCTGTCCTACACACTATTTACTGGAAATTCCATACTGTCCTACACACTATTTACTGGAAATCCCATGCTGTGTCCTTCACACTATTTACTGGAAATCCATGCTGTGTCCTTCACACTATTTACTGGAAATCCCATGCAGTGTCCTTCACACTATTTACTGGAAATCCCATGCTGTGTCCTTCACACTATTTACCAGAAATTTCATGCAGTGTCTTTTACACTATTCACTGGAAATCCCATGCCGTGTCTTTCACACTATTTACTGGAAATCCCATGCAGTGTCCTTCACACTATTTACTGGAAATCCCATTCTGTGACTTTCACAGTATTTACTGGAAATCCCATGCCGTGTCCTTCACACAATTTACTGGAAATCCCATGCCGTGTCCTTCACACTATTTACTGGAAATCCCATGCTGTGACTTTCACACTATGTACTGGAAATCCCATGCAGTGTCCTTCATACTATTTACTGGAAATCCCATGCAGTGTCCTTCACACTATTTACTGGAAATCTCATGCTGTGTCCTTCACACTATTTACTGGAAATCCCATTCAGTGTCCTTCACACTATTTACTGGAAATCCCATGCTATGTCTTTCACACTAATTACTGGAAATCCGATGCTGTGTCTTTCACACTATTTACTGGAAATCCCATGCTGTGTCCTTCACGTCTTTCACACTATTTACTGGAAATCCCACGTTGTGTCCTTCACACTATTTACCGGAAATCCTATGCTGTGTCCTTCACGTCCTTCACAGTATTTACTGGAAATCCCACGTTGTGTCCTTCACACTATTTACCGGAAATCCTACGCTGTGTCCTTCACATCCTTAACAGTATTTACTTGAAATCCCATGCTATGTCCTTCACACTATTTACTGGAAATCCCATGCTGTGTCCTCACACTATTTACTGGAAATCCCCATGCTGTGTCCTTCACACTATTTACTGGAAATCCCATACTGTGTCCTTCACGTCTTTCACGCTATTTACTGGAAATCCCATGCTGTGTCCTTCACACTATTTACTGGAAATCCCATGCTGTGTCCTTCACGTTTTTCTCACTATTTACTGGAAATCCCACGTGTGTCCTTCACACTATCTAATGGCTGCTGCATGACAACTTGAGTGTTGTGTCCGAAGATTTTTTTTCAAAACTATGTGGTTTGTGGACTGTCATGGGTCTTTTCCGTTGTTCGGTGGATGTTATATGTGCTTCTGATTGTGATGGCACGGTAGGGTCGTATTTACCTGAGTGACATATTAACTTTCCCCCATTATTTTCATATTTCATTTCGATCTTGGGCGTCGTCGACATGAAACAGGTGTCACTTTAACCTGCTTTCTGCACGTGCTATTCGTGTACATTCCACGGTGTGCTGTGCGGCAGTGTAGATGCGGTTTTGCTGTGTAGGGAGTGTGTGTTGATATTTCTGTAACTGGTGGAACGGGTTCGTACCTCATTCAACAATGCACGGCGGTCAACATGTCAACTAAACGCACAGCTGTTTCTCCGATCTGTGATGACAAGGAAGAAAGATACTAAAGGAAGACAGTGCTAGTGACAGTGATCTTGACGCCACTATCATCAATCCAGAATTTCTTCAAGTACTGTCGCTGACACAGAGCAGTTTTTGATAGTCAAACAATACCTACTATGGCGACAAGTCCTGATTTGAAGACAGAACTCCAGTCACTGTTATGCAAACCGGAGATTATAGAAATGATTTCACGGGTTGTGGCCGCTCAGTTCACCGATGTTTTAAAAAAGGAGATCAATACCCTTAGGAACAGCTGACTGCCAGAGATAAGGAAATCACTACCCTCAAAGAAAGGTGGACGAACTGGAACAATACAGTCGACGCAATTGTCTACGATTAAGTGGGATTCCGGAATCCGCTGATGAGAACACCGATGCGATCGTTAAGACTGTTGCTCGGTCAATCGATGTCGTGATCGACGACCAGATGATTGACCGATCGCATCGTGTAGGTCCTAAATCACCCAGCGGAGCCGCCCGTCCCATCCTGGTGAAGATGGTCTCCTATCGTCACAAGAAGCTCCTGATGACACAAAAGAAGAAACTGGCACAGGTGGATGTCAGGCGGGCTCTCCCTGAAGTCCAGTGGCCCTCCACCCAGTCAGCATTTGTCAAGCCACGGGTCTACCTGAACGACGACCTGACCAAGACCAGGGCAGAGATCGCCGCTATCGCTCGGGACAGAAAGAGGAAAAAACAAATTGACAACACGTGGGTCACTGACGGTGTCATCTTCGTCAGAGTGCAGGACAGTGTTCACCGTGTCACCACTAAGCGTGGCATGGACACGCTTTGAGGCTGTTCTGTACTTTGGCGTTTCCAGGGTCCGGCTCTTTTCAACATTCTTATCTTCATTTGACTCCAGTGTCTTATTGTCCAGAGATCAACCTCCATCACTAGTGTGTTATGTCTTGGATATGTGTTGGCTATGTCTCACCGGTCTTTCTTGCAAACAAACTTGTCATTGCGGTGCTGTCTGGTGTAACAAGATTGGAAAGCATGCTACCAACCCCCCTCCCCCACCCCTTCCATCTCCCCCATCCTCCACTCCAATGATTGCTCTCTACTCGGACAGGTGACAGCTTCTCTCGTAGTGGTGCCTTAAACAGTCTACCAGAGATTCTCCAGTGACCGGTCCTGTGTGGATAGTGTTGGATTTCGTCGGTGTGCTGAACGATGTGTGTGTGTGTGTGTGTGTGTGTGTGTGTGTGTGTGTGTGTGTGTGTGTGTGTGTGTGTGTGTGTGGCGTGTGAATACCGCCACCTGCGCGCGCGCGCGCGCGCGCGTGTGTGTGTGTGTGATTGTGTGTGTGTGAGAGAGAGAGAGAGAGAGAGAGAGAGAGAGAGAGAGAGAGAGAGAGAGAGAGAGAGAATGTGTGTACGTGTGTGGGTGTGCGTGCGTACGTGTACGTGTGTGGGTGTGCGTGCGTACGTGTGCGCGTGTGTCAACAGTGCCTGATCCAGTTGCTTGTCGTGTGATTCAAGGAAGAAAACCTCACGGCGAACAGTTTATTTGTTAATATCTCGTGACGCTCATTCTCGCATGGGTGTATTGTTGGCCTTAGGAACTTTTGTGCTGACATGCACACATGTCCACGCATGTCCAAACTGAACTCAAAATGGGACTGCAGTTGTGTTTACTTTCAAGTTCCTCGTGCTTTATCCTGTTAACAGTGCCCGACGCTGCCCGCCAACAGACAGAACCGTAGGTATGCATGCTCGAAAATCAATACTAATAATACAATACCCAGCAAGCGTGATTGTTATTATTATCATAATTACCACGAGACCAATATTATTCTCATTTATAAGTAACGCACGCACGCACAAACACGCACGCACACACCCACACGCGCGCGCGCACGCGCACACGCACACACACACACACACGTAATGCACCGCACCGTCGTGTCATCCGTGTGACGGCATACCACACCCGCGCGCGCGCACAACCCCACAACCACACCCACACACACCACACAGACCACACACACACACCCACACACCACCCCACCGCGCGCGCGGGTCGGACGGATCGTTTACCTAGAGGTCGCGATTTCAGCCGTGAGAAGCGGTGTGGTGGGGTTTAGTCATGCTGTGACGTCACTGCCGCCCGGCGCGCACACGCAGCGAGGTTGAAGGGGGATCGGAAAAATTTTCCGCTCGCGGTGGTGAGATGGCTGATTTACCAAAGAAAGAATTCTTCACATTGGGTGTCTGTGTAGTTTTGGATTTGAAATTTTTTTTTGAATGTTGTTTTCTTTTTCGTTGCTGTTCATCCTACCATTGTAGCAATGCAGCGGATCAATTATTCATCGCGTATTCGTCAACGCCAGATCACTAAGGCGCCAGGTCATTTCCCATACCGAAAATCTTTCTCTGCAACAATTGAAAAATACTACAAATTTAATGTTCTGCTCCAACTAGGACTACTTTTAATGTTAAACCCATGAACACAAAACATTAAATCACTGACTCAGCTAAGCATGTACTGGCTACAGTTGGAACTACAACTTGAATGCAGGGTGACAAATGAGAAAACAGAGCAACTTCAACCAGAAATATAAGCTGACACAATTCACAATGCACACACATCAGCACCATCATTAAAAGTCATCTCTGAACATCTAAAAAATACAAGAATATCAGTGATACTTGTTATCCTGGCAAAATGTTAATTACCTAATTTTATCCCCCATGTTGTATTTTTATGACAGACAAGAGTGAGTGTGGCAAGTGTGATCATACTGTTTTGAATTATGCGAAGAGGCCTAATTAAGCAGGAACACAGAGATCATGATGAAAGTAGTTTGCAACACAGCGCCTGTCATGAACGTAGGCCTACACTGCAGACGAACGCACACATGTGACAACAACAGAACAACCTCACCAAGAAACGTAATAATCACACACACACTTTTCACATCAGCAACATCTTGCAGCATTGCCAACATGAAGATCTGTACACTTTTTAAACGACTCAGAAAGCTTGCTCAGAGCAAGAATCGAACCACAACAAAGGTCAACAGATCTGCACCACATGAATCACACGACAGAATCTGACATTGTTTCAACCCCAATCAAAAACCCACATGTAGTGTATGAAGGTTTGATATCCAAACTGACAATGTAAACTAAACTATTTGACGTAAAATATGGCTGAAATATACTCACGAAGTTGGTCTAATTTCCGTGGTGAAAACACGCAAAAGCAGGGACGATTTTCTGCTGTGCTCGTGGCGAATGGTGGTGGTAAAAAATGCACGCATGCGACAGCCTTCACAAAGTGGGTCAAGTTAAAATAGAGGGGAACCCCCACCACGGTCTCACGATCTTCGTGGATCGCGACCTGGCTAGAACTATCGCAATCTTTGTTGTTCTATGTTCTTGTTTTAGCTGTCATCCAAACTGTCAGTCTCAAGCATGCTGTCTTTGGATGGGTGAACTCTATGTGAATTTGTTGAAGGACCATGCGTGCCGTCATCGGGTAATATGTGGACTTTTTGTGATATCGTTTCCACGGTCTTCGTGTTGTATTGTGGTTATTGTTTTTCGGGCACTCCGGCCATGAACCTGAATCGTTTTATGTATTCTGAATCTTTTTATATATAATCCTTTTTTGTCCATGTTATGGGCAACTCTTAAGTTTCCCTTAACGTTTTCGAACTCAAAATTGAGTCAATACTTGTTTTTTCATTTTGCTTTTTCTCACACATTTCTGCTTTCTTCGCCCGGGGTACCGGTAAATGTCCTATTATACAGCTGTACTCTAATACTAGTCAACCGAACTGGGAGAGAGTGTTTTGATTTGGTTTCTGCATTGTTTGGGCTTTTTAATTAGATCTGTAATTGACGTGTTGTCTTTTTCAGTTTCAGAGCCAGAGTCGGGGCATTTTGCACCAGTGCACTAAACTCTCTACCATGATTTTCATTTATCCACAGTCCCTTATGTCAGACCACTCTTTCTCCTGCTCATGAAAGGACGTTCTGTCATACCTTTAGTGGATCCTCTGTTTTATTCATTTAGTAACTTAAACACCAGAGAGACGCCTGCCATCGATAATTTTGCTACATCTCTAACGCCCGAAAAACCCAGTATTGATTCCCAATGTTTAAGTACTGCCAGTCTATCTTTCCTCCTGGCATTCGTTGTTACTGTTGCTACTGAAACTCGCTGGGTATGTTCATTCCAATCCAGGCCAGATGATGAACAGTTGATAGATGGAAATTTTCAATCATTCACGTGAATGTGCTAGTCTTCGTCACAAAAATTTCTCACCTACAGTGTGAAGTAAGTCATTACAATATTATAACCGTTTCAGAAACTTGGTTGTCTGATGGGCATATCCAATGATAATATTGCAATTTTAAGGTTTTTCACCCTCCAGTCAGAAATGACAGAGCAGGTGACGCACACGGAGGTGGTTGCTGTGTATGTTAAGAGCAATTTAGTCTGTAGACCAAGGCCTGATTGACCATTCCCTTCTTGGGGCAGTGTGGATAGAAACAAATTAAAACAAGACACCCCTACTGGTAGGGGAAAATTTTATCGACCACCTGATGCAAATGTGACTTATTGGAATTGGATTGACCAGTCGGTTGCGTTAGCTGGCAACAGCCTGATAAGTTTATAGTCCCTTTGGGGATTTTAACGCTGGTTGCAGTCACCAACCACCTACCCACCTTCCAATATATGGTGACGAATAACTTATCTAGTTAGTCACAAACCAACTCGTTGTAACAGAACACTCCTCTACAGTAATCGACTTGATTCTGACGCCGTGTCCAGACTTAGTTCAATCAGTAGATGTGCTGCCACCAGTTGCAGTGTTTATTTCAGTCCCTCCATTTGTTTTTTCTTAAAATTCTTCGCAAAGCTAACTCTTCCTTTTATCAAAGGAAAAAAACAACTATATAATTATTTTTCCTTAAATTGACGACTAGAACATTTGATGAGACGATGCATACTGGGACATTGCTAA
>CM031603.1:101932977-101935198 GCA_018398815.1 Conus ventricosus | reverse complement strand
ATAAGTTTTTGAATGTAAAAATGGAATAAAATTGATAAAACCACATAGGGAAATGACATAAATAGTTGAATGAACAGGTGTTGAATGACAAAAAGTGGTTGAAGACAAAAAAGGTTGAATGACATGAAATGGTTAATGAAACAAAATGGTCAAAAAATGACATGAAATGGTTAAATAAAACAAAAAGGGTTGAATGACATAAATGGTTGAATGAAACAGAAATGTTGAATGACATGAAATGGTTTGAATGAAACAGAAATTCTTGAATGACATGAAATGGTTGAATGACACAGAAATGGTTGAATGACAGAAATGGTTGAATGACACAGAAATGGTTGAATGACATGAAGTGGTTGATGACATGAAATTGTTGAATGACATGAAAATGGTTGAATGACAGGAAATGGTTATATGACAGGAAATGGTTGAATGACACAGAAATGGTTGAATGACATGAAATGGTTGAATGACATGAAATGGTTGAATGACATGAAATGGTTGAATGACACAGAAATGGTTGAATGACAGGAAATGGGGTTGAATGACACAGAAAATGGTTGAATGACAGGAAATGGTTGAATGGCACAGAAATGGTTGAATGACATGAATGGTTGAATGACATGAAATGGTTGAATGACATGAAATGGTTGAATGACATGAAATGGTTGAATGACACAGAAATGGTTGAATGACAGGAAATGGTTGAATGACACAGAAATGGTTGAATGACAGGAAATGGTTGAAGGGACCACAGAAATGGTTGAATGACATGAAGTGGTTGAATGACATGAAATGGTTGAATGACACAGAATAGTTGAATGACATGAAATGGTTGAATGACATGAAATGGTTGAATGACATGAAATGGTTGAATGACACAGAAATGGTTGAATGACAGGAAATGGTTGAATGACAGGAAATGGTTGAATGACACAGAAATGGTTGAATGACATGAAGTGGTTGAATGACATGAAATGGTTGAATGACACAGAAATTAGTTGAATGACAGGAAATGGTTGAATGACACAATGGTTGAATGAGAGGAAATGGTTGAATGACAGGAAATGGTTGAATGACACAGAAATGGATGAATGACATAATATAGTCGCGCGTATCAACTGTTCAAGGTGTTGTGGTTAAGGGAAGGGAGGGGGGGGGTGTAAAAGAATTGTGGTATGTCTGTCCATTGATTATCTTACTAATATCGTAATGTAATATGCTTTCTAGTTTTTATATATTACTTCTTTTTCATTGCTACGATTCTTCTTCTTCGTCTTCTTGTTATCATCATCATCATCATCATCATCATCATCATCATCATCATCATCATCATCATCATCATCATTCTTACACCACCATCATCATCATTACATCAATATTATTATTTCCCTCCGTAGTTTCATCCATAGTATTAAATCAAAATCACATGATTCTGTATATATAAAAAAAAATGATTCTGATGGAACTCACTGTGCCATACGAAAGCAGGATGGAGCAAGCGCATCTCTACAATACTGAGGGTATGCCAGTCTAACGAGTAACTTGAGGAAATCCGGATTCCAGGCCCGGTCTTTGTCGTAGAAGGTGGGCGAGGGGGATATGTGGGCTCATCAGCCTACGACATCATGAAACAGCTCGCTATTTCAGGTAAGAAGAGGACCAGAACCTGAACGCAACGGCAGAGGCAGTCGAAAACAGTTCCAGCTGTGAACTTCATAAGGCTTAAATTTCACAACTTAGAACAGGTGTCCCGTTAGGAGTGGGGTAAGGCAACCGTCTAAAAAGGCACGAGTTTCAGCTGTGAACTTCATAAGGCTTAAATTTCACACTTAGAACAGGTGGTCCCGTTAGGAGTGGGGTAGGCAACCGTCTAAAAATGCACGCCTGGCAGTGGAGGGGCATCTGGGAGTCATGACCTGGATGCAGCCCAGCCCCCTTAGAGCTTAAGGAATTCAGGGCCAAAACACTTGTCTGGAGGGTCTTCTCTGAAGACCTTCTGCTGTCAAGCTCTCCCTAGAGTTTCTTCCTTTCCAATGGTTACACCATTGACCTCCGGCACTAGGTCGGAGGACATCCGCAACAGACCAGATGGCACTGGGAAAGACTAGACTTTGTGGGCAGGCTCTCCATCCTGTCTTTCTGAAACTTGCTACTAGTACTAATAAAAGAAAGACGCATCCAGGATTCACCGAAATGGGCGCCAACCTGATCACGACCGAAA
>CM031603.1:101917977-101927977 GCA_018398815.1 Conus ventricosus | reverse complement strand
CTGGAAATCCCATGCTGTGTCCTTCAAACTATTTACTGGAAATCCATGCTGTGTCCTTCACATCTTGACACTATTTACCAGAAATCCCATGCTGTGTCCTACACACTATTCACCGAAATTACATGCTGTGTCTTTCACACTATTTACTGAAAATCCCATGCTGTATCCTTCACATTATTTACATGTAAATCCCATGCTGTGTCCTTCACACTATTTACGGAAATCCCATGCTGTGTCTTTCACACTGTCACGACCGACCCCTGGAGGTCTGCCCTGACAGGATCGGTCTAGATGGGAGTGAAGGGAGTGGACTGACTTCACACGCCTCGCAAGAGACCACACAAGAGAGATTACAATACAATACACCATTTATTCACACCAACACACACATAGTCACAAATAAGCATTCCAACACACACAACATGCACAACCACAATTAAGCATTTCAACACACACAACATACACATAGTCACAAACAAGCATTTCACCGCACACAGCATAACCATAATCATAAATAAGCATTTCCAACACACGTTCCGTTTCGTGCTTCATGTGGTTCCCCCTCACCCCTGTCTCTCCAAAGTCCTCTGAGAGTACCGTGTCAAATCAGGTGTCCCAAACCGGGGCTGTTCTTGAACAGAGTCTTTCAATGCTGACACCCTTGACACACCACACACACCCAAATTGCACGACACAGAGCTAACCACACTGGTCACATGAGCAGTAGGAAGTCCGAGGACAACGGAGAATGCATCCCGTGGGACGAGGCGTTGTCGCTGAAGGTCCGGACAGGGGTTAGGACCATCCAGCAAGGTCCACATGCTCCTCACACTGCGCGGCCCAACAGCGCAAGCTTCGGGTGAAGCCCCCGGGAGGAGAGAAAACGGAAGGAACTGGAAGGAAAGAAGGGTACTAGAACCCCGCAGTCAGTACAGTCTGAAATTTGCTGCTTAATCCTAACAGCTACTCGCATGGTGGGCGAGGGGAGGTGTTTGCTGAATACATTAGTAACACCAGCTCAACACAGACCTGAGCATAACACAGTAAACAAACCAAATGAGGTATGTTCGCTAAAGGTCTCCTCACGCGAAGCAGGTAAGAGATTACATTAACAGGCTAAACAAACGAATAGCAATTTATATTTTCATCCTTCCCTCACTCACGTTCAACATTTTCCTTTCTTAGGAACTGAACTAATACAGCAACCATTGCTTTATAACTGCCACCACAATTGCAAATAATCATAATTCAATGGCACATTATCCCCACATTTTATAATAACATTTCAAAAATAACAATTCTCCAACCACGCATCCAAACGACTAATCACGCGTACGCACGCTCGCAAACACAAAACACTCGTTCCCTTGCAAACACAAACAGACGGTGGCCGAAGAATAAGAGACCGGCGATTGTGACAGGGGAGGACGAGCGAGACCAAGCAAGTCCCAACCCTAAATCACCAGGTTCTCCCCCATCCCCACCGACTACCGCATCACAGATTGAATTAAAAGGAGAAAGAATTTTGGATATAAATGGCGAGGTTAAAAGTTGAATTGACCATAAAAAAGTGGTCTCAAACAATATTTCTTTTATAATTTTGAAACAAAAGGAAATTGCGCAAAAGAAGAATTAGCGGCTAACAACAAACAAAACAAGCAAACCACGAAACTGATGCTTACCAGCTACCGTGGGTGACCCAAAAGTGGCGGGTCAAGTGACTCTCTGCCCTCTGTCCAGTCGAGAGGACCAGCAGAGCAGATGCGGAAAAGATGACGTGACGTCCCTCCCTACAGGCCGACTGCAGGGATAAAGGTACCGACCGTACCTTCGGCGATGTGGTAGAGAACCAAAACCAGAGCGGGCGCTCCCAGGGACATCTTCCGCTAGAGTGAAGAGCAACCTCCCTAACCGATGGCAGCCAACATGCCACCATACGTCACAGAGTGAGAATACCTCAAGCTAAGAGGAATGCTGCACGTGCGGCAGGTAAAAAGACAGGTGAGGGCCGATAGAGACAGCCAGTTAAAGAGAAAGGTACCAGCCACCCGTGAACCTGCAGGATGAATTGCACGGGCAGTGAAATTAGAGAGAGAGAGAGAGAAAGTAAACCTAACCTGAGCTGAACTACATTAAGGTGCAACCACACCACAAGCCACATTAAGGGACTGATACACGACAACAACAACGACAATAAATAAATGAATAATTCTACCAGCCAAGATGGGCCAATCGTCATGGGCCTCGTGACAAACCCCCCTTCTAAAAGCATCTGTTTCTCTGAGATACAGTACTTCTTTGAACCTTGACGCATGTGCAAATTCACAACAATGGGACCGAACCCATCCCTCTGTGATCGACAGAGTACGATAAATCCAATACAAACATTCCACGATAGAATTATACAGGGAGATCCATAATACTACATTTATCAAACAACTAAGCAAACCTTCAGACAATGAAAGTAGCAATCCGAGACAGGTGATGATTCACTACCGTCAACTGTCACTACACCTGGTACACAGACCAAAAAGGGGACCTAACCCTGGCCGAGGGAATTGTCCCTCTGACTGATTTCCCAATGGATGTGCTGACTACGGAGCTCGGCTGAGATAGTCAGCATCCGTATTGCTGGAACCCTTGATTATGGCGAAAAGTGACTCTGCAGTGTCCACTGCCTAACTCATGAGTCGACGACTGACTGGCTGGATCCGGTCCAGGCACTGGAGAGGATGATGATCGCTCTCCAGTACAAACTTCCGGCCGTAATTCTTCTTGGGTACGCCCTGGAACTCTTGGCATAACCTGTGCAGTTGATCTGTCTGAGCTGTGGAGAGGTTTGAACCAAAGCAAACATCCTGCCACGACTCTTCCTCGACGAGGGGAACAGTGGGGATGTCCTGAATCACCGACACTGCATCCTCATCGCCACTCTCCACGACGACAGGGGTGTATCCTGCCTGGCACTGAGTTCGTCGCACGTACTCCTTCAAGAGGTTGGCATGATACAGGCGTTCCTTGCCTCGCACGCGAATCCGATAGTCCCAGTCACCCACCCGACTGCAGACCACGAAGGGACCCTGCCAAGCAAGCTGTAACTTGTTCTCTTTTGGGGCAGGAGAAGCAACACTCATCACCTGGCTCAAACCACCGTTCAACACTACGCCTGTCGTACAGAGCCTTGTACTTGGTTTTTGCCGACTGCAAATGTTGCTGAGCAAGCTGGCAAGTGTCAGCGATGCGGTTGCGCAGATCGACCACATAACGACTCTCCTCCTTGACAACAGGTTCCACATCGTCGTGGGTCCACATCTGCTTCAAGATGTTGGTGGTCCTCGTACTGTTCTGCATACAGGAGTTCGAACGGGGAAAACCGCATGCTTTCCTGTGGAACCTCCCTGTAGGCGAACAGTACAGCAGGGATAAAACGATCCCACTCACGAGGTTTGCTCTGCACACAGGCGACGCAACATCTGCTTCAACGTCCCATTAAAGCGCTCGACAAGGCCATTGGCTGCGCATGATAGGGTGACGTTGTCTCCTTTTGAACATTGAGCAGAGTGTTCACTTCCTGCATGATTTTCGGACAGAAACTGGGTCCCCTGGTCCGAAAAGGATCTTCTTGGGCACGCCAGTGCGCGTCCAAATCTGCCAGAGAGCTTCAGCAACAGTAGGGGCATCGATAGTCCTAAGCGGGACAGCCTCTGGGTATCGAGTTGCGTAGTCTACCACTACCAAGATGTAGCGGTGACCGCGATCGATGGTGGATTAATGGGTCCCACCAGGTCGACACCAACCTTGCTGAATGGCTCCCCAACCAGTGGCACTGATCCTAGGGGAACACACGTCAAGCGACCCTTGGGCGTTGTCCGTTGGCAGACATCGCAACTGCGGCAGTACTGCCTAACCTGAGAATTCATCCCCGGCCAGAAGAAGTCCTGTCTTACCCGCTCGAGAGTCCGCTTTGAGCCCATATGGCCTGCCATAGGTGAATCATGGGCCTGCGGAGAACAGATTCTCTCAAGCTTTGGGGGACGACTAGCTGCTTGGCCACCCTATCTGCCTGAGTGAAGACCCTAAAGAGGATTCCCTGTGGAGCTTAAAGCTCACCTTGGCGTGTCGGGCCGACTGAGCGGGACGATCCACCAGTTGTCGTAGGCGTTGGACATCCAAGTCCCTGGCCTGAAGACGAACCATGGTAGCAGGATCAGCCCTTGCAAGAACCTCGTCAGAGATCGGCTGAAGAACGGGGCGCAATTCCTGCTCCTGCTTCTTGGCTTTGGCGCGCGTGGTAACTCCCACACATGCCTGTACGGGCAGATCCGTAGACACAGACTGACTGCGTCCGTCTGCAAAGGTGATGGTATTCCCTATGAGAAGGGAATACAGAGGTCGCTCCACTGTGATGGCCCATACTTCGCCACAGAAGTAGGGGGTGGGAGATAGGAATGAGTACAGAAGGACGGGTGGAGGTAAAACAGCCTCCAACCCGCACACATCGTAACTGGCGCCCGCTGAGCCTCAGGGGAAACTAATCCTTATCCACAAAGAGCGTTGATGCTCCCGAATCCCTGATGGAGTCGACCAAGGAAGAACCAACAACAGAAAGAAACACGGGACACTCTGTACCACCAGAAGCTGGGATGGACCCCACGTTAGCCGAGGCACGAGGACGCTGGAAAGGACTAGCCCCATGACTACCGGCGGCTTTAGGGCAATCTTTCCTAATGTGGCCGGGACGACCACAAAGAAAACACAGTCGGGGTGCTGAGGTCCCCGATGAACTGCCTGCCTTGTTCGACCCGCTAGCAGTCGTCGGCGCCTTATTGCCACTAAAATCCTGTGAGGGTCTTCCTTTCCGTATCTGGGCGATGCCCATAAGCTCTACGGGCTTCGGCAAACACCTCAGCGGTATGAATCGCAGCCGCGAAATCCTGTGGTGCTGTCTCGCCTATACGGATCCTCAACTCTGGGGACACAGTGTTGGTAAGCTGTTCGATGAGAATCAGATCCTCAAGCTCCAGCTTAGCCACGGACGCCAGTACCCTAGCGTTTTGCGCAGCCTATCTCCAAACTGCACGAAGGTCTCGTCGTTATTCTTTTTCATGGACCTGAACTTCCTCCTGTACGTCTCTGGGTAAGGTGGAAACGTTTACGCAGAGCCAACTGCATGTCTGCATAAGACGTGCCTTCATTTAGAGTGAGCACACACTCCCTTGCAGCACCCGATAATCCAGAAAAAAGGTGCATGGCCTTTTGTTCCTCAGACAATTGGTACGAACTTGCTACCTTGTCAAAATGCTCCAAGTACATATCAATGTCCTCACTAGGTCTGAACTCTGGAAGCTTTAATTTTGGGCCTCTAACTCTATCACTTGCCTGTTGATTAACCCCTGATTTACAGATGCGGGAGTCCGCGAAAGAAGTTGTTCCATCTCTTCCCTACGCAGAGCTTCCTGTCTGGCAGCCTCCTCTCTGCGCAGAGCTGCCTCTTCCCTACGCTGATCTAACTCTTCCCAATGGAGGGCTTCTGTCTGGCAGCCTCTTCCCTACGCAGAGCTTCTGTTGGAAGCCTCTTCCCTACGCAGCGTTGCCTCTTCCCTACGCAGAGCTTCCTGTCTGGCAGTCTCCTCTCTGCGCAGAGCCTCCATCCTATCTAGCTCTTCCCGACGGAGGGCTTCCTGCCTGACAGCCTCTTCCCTACGCAACGTTTCCTGTCTGACAGCCTCCTCTCGTCGCTGTCGCTCCAAAAACATCAGGACAGAGGCAATATCCTGAGCAGGATTCACCACTCCCGACACGGGAGGATGACCCGTTTGGCCCGTCCCTTGGGTCTCGACTTTCCCCATGAGGAAAGTCTCCAGGGGCATACTCCTTATGAGGGGAAACATGGAGAAGAGAGGGTTTCGGTTTCTGCGACTCAACAGAAGCCCAGAGTTGCTTCGCTATACTCTGACGCTTCCGAGCGGAAGTGCCAGTCGGGGTCCAGCAGGAAGATCCCCTAGCAAAGAAGTAGTGAAAGTACTCGCTGGACTATCAGCTACAGCACTGGAATAAGTAGAAGTCACTGTAGTCGAAGTGCTGGTACTAATAGTAGGGACTACATTTTGAAAACCTTTCTTCTTCGACGCACGCGTCGCCATACCACCAGCACCGGACGTTGCCATGACAACTATATGCTACGGTTCTCAAATACAGGGGAAAGACAATTCCACTTGAAAGAAACAAATACCACTCGGATATGTTACGTCTCTTGGTGACTGACTGAGAAACAGCAAATAAATTTTTAAAAATGTCAAGGCTGCTCCCACTCTGGCAACACCGCGCTCCACAGCACGAGCAAGAGTGCGGTGGGGCTCACCGAAAAAAAAAAAAAAATGTCCAGGCTGCTCCCACTCTGGCAACACCGCGCTCCACAACACGAGCAACAGTGCGGTGGGGCTCACCGACAAAAAAAAAAAAAAAAAAAATAATAATAATACAGACGGAATCCGGAGAAAAAAAATGTGACACTAACGCCCGATACACCCACCTGTACTCAACCACCCGGTAAAGAAAACTGGTTAACTACAAAACAGGAATGGCAGATTGAGTGGCAACAGAAAGGAAAGTCTTACGGCCGTTATCTGCGTGAGGCACCCGGTGGAAAGAGGTCTGGACGCGGTTGATTCCCCTTCGTCTCAACTCGATCCCCCACAGTCACACCAGATGTTCCTTCAGGCCACCAAAAGACTCCCTACACGCTAGTGTCACCCAGCCAACCACCCACAAACAAACACGACAAACTGACTAAACATATACAAAACAGACAGAACTAGACAGGCACTCCACGAAACGAGAGAGACAGTCAGAACCTTCACATCCCGGACGAACCCCCACAAATGTCACGACCGACCCTGGAGGTCTGCCCTGACAGGATCGGTCTAGATGGAGTGAAGGGAGTGACTGACTTCACACGCTTCGCAAGAGACCACACAAGAGAGATTACAATACAATACACCATTTATTCACACCAACACACACATTAGTCACAAATAAGCATTCCAACACACACAACATGCACAACCACAATTAAGCATTTCAACACACAACTACACATAGTCACAAACAAGCATTTCACCGCACACAGCATAACAATAATCATAAATAACCATTTCCAACACACAAACATGCACAACCACAATTAAGCATTTCAACACGCACAACATACACATAGTCACAAACAAGCATTTCACCGCACACAGCATAACCATAATCATAATACGCATTTCCAACACACGTTCCTTTTCGTGCTTCATGTGGTTCCCCCTCACCCCTGTCTCTCCAAAGTCCTCTGAGAGTACCGTGTCAAATCAGGTGTCCCAAACCGGGGCTGTTCTTGAACAAAGTCTTTCAATGCTGACACCCTTGACACACACACACACCCAAATTGCACGACACAGAGCTAACCACACTGGTCACATGAGCTGTAGGAAGTCTGAGGACAGCGGAGAACGCATCCCGTGGGACGAGGCGTTGTCGCTGAAGGTCCCGGACAGGGGTTAGGACCATCCAGCAAGGTCCACGTGCTCCTCACACTGCGCGGCCCCAACAGCGCAACTTCGGGTGAAGCCCCGGGAGGAGAGGAAAACGGAAGGAACTGGAAGGAAAGAAGGGTACTAGAACCCCGCAGTCAGTACAGTCTGAAATTTGCTGCTTAATCCTAACAGCCACTCGCATGGTGGGCGAGGGGAGGTGTTTGCTGAATACATTAGTAACACCAGCTCAACACAGACCTGAGCATAACACAGTAAACAAACCAAATGAGGTATGTTCGCCTAAAGGTCTCCTCACACGAAGCAGGTAAGAGATTACATTAACAGGCTAAACAAACGAATGGCAATTTATATCTTCATCCTTCCCTCACTCACGTTCAACATTTTCCTTTCTTAGGAACTGAACTAATACAGCAACCATTGCTTTATAACTGCCACCACAATTGCAAATAATCATAATTCAATGGCACGATTATCCCCACATTTTATAATAACATTTCAAAAATAACAATTCTCCAACCACGCATCCAAACGACTAATCACGCGTACGCACGCTCGCAAACACAAAACACTCGTTCCCCTTGCAAACACAAACAGACGGTGGCCGAAGAATAAGAGACCGGCGATTGTGACAGGGAGGACGAGCGAGACCAAGCAAGTCCCAACCCTAAATCACCAGGTTCTCCCCCATCCCCACCGACTACCACATCACAGATGAATTAAAAGGAGAAAGAATTTTGGATATAAATGGCGAGGTTAAAAGTTGAATTAACCATAAAAAAGTGGTCTCAAACAATATTTCTTTTATAATTTTGAAACAAAAGGAAATTGCGCAAAAGAAGAATTAGCCGGCTAACAACAAAAAAAAAAAAAAAACAAGCAAACCACGAAACTGATGCTTACCAGCTACCCGTGGGTGACCCAAAAGTGGCGGGTCAAGTGACTCTCTGCCCTCTGTCCAGTCGAGAGGACCAGCAGAGCAGATGCGGAAAAGATGACGTGACGTCCCTCCCCTACAGGCCGACTGCAGGGATGAACGTACCGACCGTACCTTCGGCGATGTGGTAGAGAACCAAAACCAGAGCGGGCGCTCCCAGGGACATCTTCCGCTAGAGTGAAGAGCAAACCTCCCTAACCGATGGCAGCCAACATGCCACCATACGTCACAGAGTGAGAATACCTCAAGCTAAGAGGAATGCTGCACGTGCGGCAGGTAAAAAGACAGGTGAGAGGCCGATAGAGACAGCCAGTTAAGAGAAAGGTACCAGCCACCCGTGAACCTGCAGGATGAATTGCACGGGCAGTGAAATTAGAGAGAGAGAGAGAGAGAAAGTAAACCTAACCTGAGCTGAACTACATTAAGGTGCGACCACACCACAAGCCACATTAAGGGACTGATACACGACAACAACAACGACATAAATAAATGAATAATTCTACCAGCCAGATGGGCCAATCGTCATGGGCCTCGTGACACACACCATTTACTGGAAATCCATGCTGTGTCTTTCACACTAATTACTGGAAAACCCATGCTGTGACTTTCACACTATTTACTGGAAATCCCATGCTGTGGCCTTCACGTCCTTCACACTATTTACTGGAAATCCCATGCTGTGTCTTTCACACTAATTACTGGAAATACCATGCTGTGTCTTTCCCACTGTTTACCGGAAATCCGATGCTGTGTCCTTGACGTCTTTCATACTATTTACTGGAAATTCCATTCCATGTCCTTGACGTCATTCACACTATTTACTGGAAATCCCATGCTGTGTCCTTCACGTCTTTCACACTATTTACTGGAAATCCCATGCTGTGTCTTTCACACCATTTACTGGAAATCCCATGCTGTGTCTTTCACATTAATTACTGGAAATCCCATGCTGTGTCCTTCACAATATTTACTGGAAATCCCATGCTGTGTCCTTCACATCTTTCACACTATTTACTGGAAATCCCATGCTGTGTCTTTTACACTATTTACTGGAAATCCCATGCTGTGTCGTTCACACTATTTACTGGAAATTCCATTCCATGTCCTTAACGTCTTTCACACTATTTACTAGAAATCCCATGCTGTGTCCTTCACATTATTACTGGAAATTCCATGCTGTGTCTTTTACACTATTTACTGGAAATCCATGCTGTGTCCTTCACACTATTTACTGGAAATCCCATGCTGTGTCCTTCACACTATTTACTGGAAATCCCATGCTGTGTCTTTTACACTATTTACTGGAAATTCCATGTTGTGTCTTTCACACTATTTACTGGAAATCCCATGCTGTGTCCTTCACTTTATTTACTGGAAATCCCATGCTGTAACCTTCAGGTCTTTGGACACTATTACTGAAATCCCATGCTGTGTCCCTCACACTATTTACTGGAAATCCCATGCTGTGTCCTTCACACTATTTACTGGAAATCCCATGCTGTGTCCTTCACACTATTTACTGGAAATC
>CM031603.1:101895477-101912977 GCA_018398815.1 Conus ventricosus | reverse complement strand
TAGGACAAACTGAAAAATTCATCAAAAAACATGAGATGGAAAGCATTTTCTTTTTAAACCCAAACGCTAAAAGAGGATACAAATACATACGACTTCAAGTCATGGCGAGTACCACCAGCCATTGAAGAAATGAAACATTTGAAGAAAAAATGAGAAGAATGTTAGCCAACATAGAATTAAAAAAATCTAATAACAAATTCCAATCAGCGTTAGAAAGGAAATCAAACAAATTCAAAATGACAACAAAATATTTGTAAAGCGGATAAAACCAATAACTTTAACAAAAAAGAACCTGAAAAGTATTCAAAACTCCTTGACAAAAATATCCAAAAAACTACAGAAAGGCTGACAAGGCTACATATGACCACATCAGAAAGAAAGAAAAGGAACTTGTACACCAAATGGACCTAAGTGACAGAGTAGAGACCACAGCAGCTAGAGAAGCCTTTATTACACTTAAAGACCACAAACCCAATTTCTTGAACAACCCAACATGTAGATTGATAAACCCTTCCAAATCTGAACTAGGGAAAATTAGTAAAAAAAATCTTAGAGAAAACCATAAAAAAACATAAAAGAAAACACTGAACGCAATCTCTGGAAAAACACATATGAAGTAATACAAATGGTTCAAAAAAACTCAATAAACAAGAAATACAGTTTTTATAACTTTTGACATAGTAGATTTCTACCCATCTATAGATGAAAAGCTACTAACTAAAGCTATAAAATTTGCCAACAAGTACACAGAAATATCAGGGTCAGGAATGGAAATCATTTTCCACACAAAGAAAACTTTACTGCACAGTAAAAATGAAACCTGGATTAAGAACACAAGCAGGAATTCAACTTTCGATGTCACAATGGGATCATATGATGGTGCCGAAACTTGCGAACTTGTCGGACTATTCATGTTATCTAATATTAAGAAAAAACTTGGAAAGCAAACCGGACTGTACAGGAATGACGGCCTTGCCGCTCTGAATGACAACCCTAGGAATATTGAAAATAAGAAAAAAAGAATTGTGTAAAATTTTCCAAAACCAAAACATAAAAATCACCATAGAAGCAAACAAAAGATAGTGAACTGTTTAGACATAACGTTAGACCTCAACCAACACACATATAAACCATACAAGAAACCAAATGATACGCCTGTCTATGTAAACATCCAAAGCAATCACCCACCCTCCATACTGAAAACAATACCCAAAAGCATCATTGTTCATTTGGAGAGCGAGGCAAGCTAGGCATCCTGTTACCTCCATCCACAACCACCATTGTTCATTTGGAGAGCGAGGCAAGCTAGGCATCCTGTTACCTCCATCCACAACCACTATTGTTCATTTGGAGAGCGAGGCAAGCTAGGCATCCTGTTCTGGCAGCCTGAAAGGGGAGACGGTAACTAAGTCCTCCCAGAGACATTGCCCATCACTCAGCAACTTTGAAATCATTAGTTTGCAAGTCATCTTGAACATCGTGCTTTGCGGTTCGTAAAGGTTCTCCCCCGACCCTCTCCCTTGCTATGCAACACTGCCTCAGCAATTCTTCACTTGGGAGCCTGATGGGTCCAGGGGATCAAACATTTGTTCTCTTGTTTTGGAGGTCCTGAGTTTCAAACCCGGCGTGAGAGACTAGGTGGAAAGCAGAAGTTTCTCTTCGGAGTCAGACTCTACCAACTCAAATGAGAAGGTAATCTTAATCGCTTTGTGAGGACGAACGCAAGAAAAAAGCATGCACTCTAAATCCATTCTGTCCTTTGTAGCAAGACTGGCCATCCTGCTTTAGAGGCATGTGCCATGAACATAACCAATTCCCAGACGGAAGACGTAATTTGGCTAGGTTAATGGTAGGATTCAAAACAGTCACATACGCAAAAGTGTCCAACATGGATAACTTCCACAACTGTCGCCGATGAATGAAGGCAATCTGACTAGCCGCCTGGCGCGGTGGTTACGGCTCATCACCAGCATCACCGGGGGTATGGGCTGGAAGTCAAGGGTTGTGGTCCCATCAAAGAGAGATATTTGTGTGACTGTTCGGACCCTATCGGTTCCTAGCTAGAACTGGGAATCATACAGGCTTGAGAAAGACCGAAACCACAGAGCAGACTGACGTCCACTTCATGGCTGCATCTCTGAGAGTAGTGCTCAAATGTCTCCATACGGCATGTACACTTGCTCTGCGATTGAACGAACAGGGGGCTCACAAAGTGGTGTTGGTGGATCAAAACACGCATCAGCAAACACCACTGAAGCAGCTCGGCAGCAGTGTGGCGTATCCTGTGATGGATTGCCTCGCAACGATCCGACATTGTTTGACCGCTCCTTGTGAACTGTCTGTGTTTGAGCTTAGGAGGTGATGTCCTACGTATGTTGGATCAGAACAGACACCACTGAACACCACCGGAGTGACTTGGCTCTTGACTGGTGCAGTGCCTCCTCTGTTCGGTTGTCCCATGACGACTTGACCGTAATTTCTCCCTGCACATTACTGGCACCAGGGCTGTGGCAGCACACACCAGGCTGTGGCAGCACACACCAGGCTGTGGCAGCACACACCAGGCTGTGGCAGCACACACCAGGCTGTGGCAGCACACACCAGGCTGTGGCAGAACAAACCAGGCTGTGGCAGCACACACCAGGCTGTGGCAGCACACACCAGGCTGTGGCAGCACAAACTAGGCTGTGGCTGTGGACGGGGAGGCGGACTGAGCGGCGTGGGAATGACGTCACTGAAGTGTCACGGCAGATGAGACACCAACCACCCCCTCCTCCCCCGTGAGTTATTTGACAACCTAGAGCACTCTTTTCATCTGCAAGGGTACTGTCCCTTATCATATCTATTTCTAAATGACACCTGCTATACCTTTGCCCGTTCCTAACATTTTTGCAACCTTTGTTTCTCCGAGGGATGGGTAGATGCACAGTACTAGCAGTATCATATTATCGGCGAGTGTGAAATAACCATAATTCTCTCTCTGTAGTGCGCCACGAATGTTGGCCACAATATTTGCGCAGTGCTTGCGTATCCACAGCATTACAAATGTCTTAAATCAGTTCCATAGCCGTATTCTATTTCAGTATAGAGTCCAAGGTTGATATGGTCTTTTCTTTTTGAGGTAATAGTTATTCTTCTCTGACACTACTGTATCTTATTAGTTCGTTATTCAACACTGCCGATACTTCATGATGAAACTGGCTTTGCTCAAATCTGAGCAAATCATTAGAACAATATCCTTGGGGAATATCTATGGTTTTATTTTTTTTAATTATGAAATTATGAGAAACACATCAGTTTGATTTTATTTCAAACTAGAGGTTGGTTCAGTTGTAACTTCTGTATTCTGAATTGCTTTCTCGCCCAAGCGTCTGTGGTCCGAATTTTCCAGTCATTATCTTTATTTCTCGTTTTGCTTTGTGTTCTGTTATTGTGGTTTTGTGATGATGACAGTTCAATTTTCTAATCACCATTAACTAAAAATGTTGTTATTTCTGTAGCTTTTGCTTTTTTTTGTAAAGAGGGATCACTCTTTTCGGCTTGTGTCTGAGCAGTCCGGCACGTCTTCATCTGTCCGTGGGAGGGCGTGGTTGGGTCTGTGGGGTGTGCTCGGGCAGTGGGGTTATGGGTGGTGTTTTTTTTCGCCAGTGGGCTCTGCAGTCATGAAATACGGGCTGGAACGCATGGGGATGTACTTTAAGGCTGTTATGTGCTGCATCCCTGTAGTCTTAAATGAACCTCTGTTCAGGAGCAGTTCTGTCCCTTCGATTATCTTATGGAGGTGTCTGTGCGTGCCTGTACTTCGTCAACACAGCGCAGGCTCCAAGGGTGGTACAGGACCGCTCTAAAAGGGGGCGAAGACAGTGGCTTCTCTGGGTCCTCCCCAGCACCTTCGGGTTGTTTCTGTTTCTTTTCTTCTTTCGAGGCATGTTTCTTTGCCATGGTAAAGAATACGATCATTAAAATTTCTTTTTCTAATCTGTCTGTTTATATGATTTGAGTTCAGATTATTGGGGAGACTAAAGATAAAACCCTTGTGTTTGACGGAAATGAAAACACGATATCATAATCCTTCTGAGGTACTAATGTTTTTAGGTTTTCGTAGTGAAATCAGTATTTAAAAAACAATATTCTTTTAACACTTTTGTTTAGGAGTAGAAAAAAATCCTTAGCCGTAGACATTTCAAAATCTCAACAATTAATGATTGTATTGTGTCTGTCTCAGCGCAATTACGTTTCTTTTCAGCTTTATGACTAAAACCAGATTCGACAACAATAAAAACGTAAATAAGTGCCTCTGATTTAACCATAGAACCACGAAACGCCAAGAAGAAAAAAGACAAGCAAAAAAAAAATGCGTACGAAAATTATTGGACCAAACGGCGCAGCCACAGCCCAACGTATACAATGCATATAATAGAAACTATAATTAGTGTTTTGATTACACCACACACACAAACACACACACACACACACACACACAACCCACACACACACACACAAGAAATGAAAAAAGACAAAGTCAGCCCAATAATATAGCAGTTGAATGCCTGACAATTTTCGTTTTTCATTTCCGATCTAACCGACTTTTTGAGGAAGGAGGCGGTGCAATAGTTTAAAACGGCATCTCAGAAGCAGACGTTTTGACCATTATCATCCCAAGTTTTAAACCCATCTAAAGCAGGTGCCGGTTCCTTCAGGGGAAGGGGCGATAATGCAATGAAGGAAGGGGTAAGGGCACTCATGACAACGCTAGCCCCCCCCCCCCCCCCCCACCCACCCCCCAAAAACAAGGAAAGAACAAAAAAAAAAGAAGAAAAAAAGCTGTAAGTCCGTGACACCTTGACCCCGAGTGCGCACAAGCCAGTCTTAATGAAACGATGAGTTTTTTTCTTCATAACATCGATGGGACTAAAGGTCATCTTTAACTACTGATTAGTTCCACAGTACAAAAACCATAGACTTAATGCGTCTTTTTAATTAATGACGAGTTGCACAATACCGCGGACAGGCCTTAATTTTCCTGAACAAGAGTTGTGGATACAGATCGTAGACCAAGGGTCAATAGAATGATGGGTTTGCATCAACCGATCGACGACTTAAGTCCGTTTGTAATTAAATGAAAATTTGGAACACGATGAATCGGTGATTAAAAAGGTTCATTTCTAGTAAATGATAGGTACGTAACTGAACGCAGACCAAATGTTGTATTCTTACGACGGGTTGTGTATCTTGATCTCAGACTACAGTCTTTCTCAACGGAAGATGAGCCAATGTCACAGCTGTTGCCTCACGGGCCGTTCTTAATAAATATTGAGTTTGCGCAACAATATTCAATCTTTAGGCCTTGCGTAACAGATGGTGAGTTGGAGTGGACACGTACGCAAAGGAAAGGCCTTCTGAATTTGAGAAAACTTGACCTCACTAGCCAAGTGTTGTCTTGTCACATGATGTCATGACGAGCCTTACATTTGTTTTCGCTGCTGACCTTTAGTTGTCCTCTAAGGTCACAAGCATTCCACATGCTCGACGACCTAACGCCTTTAGAGAAAAAAAAAAAAATTTTAGCAAGATCTTAATTGACGATGAGTTTTCTTCCATAACATCGATGGACTACAGGTCATCTTTAATCTGAATGATTAGTCCACGTACAAAACCTAGACATATCCGCAGGGTTACGAAATGGAATTGAACACATAACCACTCAAGTGTAGATGGAACATGAGTTTGAGATAGGTTGAACCAAATTTCAACAATGGATTCGTAATTAACAGTTCATCCGCTTGGTTAAAATGTTACTGTTCATGGCAATTTGAAACATATAAGCAACCACTTTGGAAAACACATAAGTAACCCATTGGTGCCCGTATATCGTCAAACACTTTGGAAACACATAGCTACAACACTTTGGAAACATATAATTGTCAACCATTTGGAAACATGTAAGTAGCACTTTGACGAAGAGATGCTAAATAAACTGTGCAGAGTACTGAAAACAATTCAGGCTCAGTGTGCAATGGACTCTATCGGAGCGTCAGAATTTTGGGATGGTGTGGGGATGATTTTCTAGTCACCGAAGAAAAATTATCTAAACAAATTATTATTTGGATCCCTGTGACAAAATGGGACTGTGTAACTGTACACGTTTCGTCTAATTATGACAACAAAAATGTCTTCAGCCTTAATCAACAATACAATCTCACAGTTCTCAGCAACGAGCAGAATACCTACACCCCCGATCTCAGTACAGAAACATTCTTAAACTTTTCATTTCGCTCTTTCTTTGTAACTCCGCCTCCCTAAGTTTCCCTATGTTCATGTTCTCGCCCATCTCTTCTTTCTCTCTTCCCACACCCTCCTGTTCAGCACATCTAGCAGGTTATTTCTATGAAGGCCACTTGAAATAAACGCCACCCCCCCACCCCCCGACCACGTATTCATGAAACGATTTCCACGTATAAAAACATAAAAAACTCCACGTGCGTCACATCATTGAAAAATGCATTACAAGTATGTACAAACCAGCCTCATGATTTAAAGAGATTTGCAACAAACATGAAGCAAATAACATGAACCTGATGGATAAAATAGTTAACAAGCAACGGTTATCAAAAACTATCACTGCAGACAAGTCCATGGCAATACAACATTTTACCTACTTTATTATGAGGGTATGGATTTTAGGTTCAAATGAATTTTCACGTTTCACCTTCTCCGGGGGCAGAAATTACGGGAAGAAAGGGGAGTGACAAATGGAAAGGGGTAAAAACATTATAAAGAGACAAGAACCCAAATCAAATATTAAAGACACACGCAAGAAAGAACAGCTAAGATAGGGACGCAGCGTAAGCAATACATCAAACCATGCCTTGTGAGTCCACACATACTGCCAGATCAGGATTTTGTTAAAGAAAATGGTAGTGAACACGTATGTCTAAATAATAACTTTGGGGGTATATAGCAATTATATTCAGTTGGGAAAGAGACAGGGACATGGAGGGGAGTATCGTTTGTTTTTTACAGTCCAGGAACAATGTTCTATTCGAAAAAACTCATGTTTAAAGGAAGAATGTATCTTTAATTTACCTATGCGTTGCACTTTCAACAAACAATATGCATTTGAGAAGCAATCAATCTCTATTACTGCAATATATGAAAGCTGCTAAAGAATTGCAATTTTAGAGTTTCCCTATCACAAAATCACTGGACAACTTCCCTTTGAACGAAAACTTCCCTTTCATTAAGGTCAAATTGTTGAAACATACAAATTTCTGTGTGTATTAGATGGTCTGAAAGTAGTGAATATGAAATTATGGGGTAGAGCCCTTTTTCTCAGAATTAGTAAAATATTGATAATAGTCATTTCGTTACTGAGACACTAATCAAATCCATAATGGTTGGCAGGTTTCAGTGTGTTCGACAACTCGGATTTTATTTCGTATTCATTTAGACCTTATTCGCTTGCCTGATGTGATTTTCAATTCAGGCTTAGATCCATCCCCTTTACACATAAACGTATTAAACACTTGGAACCACAGTTTGTGGTTTTAAAATGATTTAATTTTGGGGCTAGACTCTGAAAATGTAGCATTGGAAACTTTCGAATAATAGCTTTCTCTGTGGAAACCGTACACAAGGAGTGGGAAACCTAATCAAAGGACATTACTATGACAAAACATGATTTTGTACACTCTCTACAATTTTATTGTAAATGACGTTGGCAATCTGAATGCCTACATTCCCGGGCAATCCTTTTTCATGGCAATGTGCATAGGCAAAATGGGAACAAGATGAAGACATTACCAGGATATAAAACTGATTTTGTAGTGTTCTGAACATTTTATGTACAAGCAATAATTGTTTCAATATCATTTCATATACACATATGATATAGAACTTCTTAACATGTGAACTATTACGTACAAACGAACTTTAAAAAAAAAAAAAGCAAAACAAAAAAACAAAAAAAATAATTTACATTGATGTACAGTAACACATTACATTAATGTTCAGTAAGTCTAGGAGCCTTAAACATGCAGCATGAATGAAACGGTTCGATTCTACAGGTGTTGCCATAGTTTGAGTCATACAAGTGGCTATTGTGTTCTGTACAAGAGAATCGACAATAAGATGTTTTTAAAAGGGTCAAAGCACTGTAATTACATTAAAAAAAGGGGAAACACACTATGGGAAAAATGAATTGACTGAACGTTTGTAAACTAGCGTAATCCGTAAGGTATTAATCACTATATGTCATAACAAGAATTTTAATGGTAAACTTTTTTATAGACTTCTGAAGTTCATTTCTGTAATTAAATGTACTTTTCCAACTGTATAATTGTTTTTTTAATCTTCAGAGGTGTTGCTCCATTGCGTTTGATTTTATTTATCCTGATTTGTAAATAAAGTATTTGGTGATAAAGTGATTGATCAAAAAGTGGGTTGCGTTTGTTTGATCTCCTTAAAAACAAGTTCTTGTTAAAATTTTATCAAGTGTTTACATTTTTTAAACATCTTTTCAGTCTATCAAAAATTTTTAAAAAGTTTTAAATTCATAATGTTTTTCATATTACAAAACCTCCAAATAATTCAAATACAAAAAAAAAATAACTCAACAACCCCTCATAAACAATCACATTTAATATACACCCCTTACTACACCTTACCTACCAATAATAATCACTAATAAAACACCTACCATTAAACTCAACTATACTTAAAACTCCTTAACCCAACAATTAACCAAAAACACACAAAACACAAACAAAAAAAACAAACCCCAAAACACCACACAAACCCAACAACCAACAACCAACAACAACCACCACCAACCCCACCAAACCCAACAACAAACAACCCAAACCCAAACCTCAACCCACCACACCCACACCACCACACCCAACAAAAACACCCCACCAAACCCCACCACCCCCAACCCCCCAACCCCCCCAACAACCCCAACCCCCCACCAACCCCCCAAACACCACAATCCCCTAAACCTCCACAAACACCCCCACCACCCTTCCCACACAACTAAAACCCAACCCAACCCCAACCACAAACCCCAAAAAACTCCTCACAAACCCCAAACATTCACACAATCAAAATCCAAACCCCCACTACACTCATTACCAAAATAAAAAACCCCCTAAACACACAAACAAAAACACAACACATCCCACCCTTTTACATATAACCCACCCCAACTTCCTACCCCCCCAAAAAAACCACCAAATCACCCACCCAAACCTCACCCCCCCCCCACCCTCCCCTCAATTCCCCATCCCCCTCAAACCTACATCCACTATCAAACTTAAAACACACCTCCTTAACCCACCCCCACACCCACTCCTAACATCCCTTACCCACCCCCCCCAAAACCCCATAACCCCCCACCCCCCTCCAAAAACATCAACAAAATACACCTTTAATACCCCCCCACCAACACATTCACAAACCTCACTAGCACACCTTCATCTCCACAACTTCCCCTAATCACCCCATCATGTATTTAAACCTACCATCCATCGCCACCCCCCACACCCCCCCATCCCACCCCCCCCCCTCACCACGCTCAAGACATGTCACAGTTTTATAGAAAACAGGGAAGTACACAAACAATTGTGTTTCTTCTTATTAAGAAAGTTCAAATCAACACTACAAGAAGATATGGGACCAGCTTTGACATTTGTTTTAATAAGAGAAAATAAACAATGTAACCTTAGTCCTCTTTTGGCAGAAAAATGGCGATGACATTTGTAATTACAAATTGATTTTAATGTGATTTATAAGCCAGAAGAAACAGAGGGAACAAAAAATAATCATGTATAAATACAAAATGTACATGAAATCATTTCGAAAAAAGCAATTTCACACACACAACACACGCCCACGCACACGCCACCACAAACCCACAACCACACCCACACACACACACACACACCACACACGAGCAAAGCATGTTCGATTGCAATTCCACATGTGATGGAGAGGGGAGTGGTACTGAGTCAGGAGGGATGGAGGGGGTTGGAGGAGGGTACTGAATCAGGAGGAGGGATGGAGGGGGTGCAGGAGGTGCAGGAGGTACTCAGTCAGGAGGAGGGATGGAGGGGGTGGAAGGAGGTATGAGTCAGGAGGAGGGATGGAGCGGGGGTGCCGGAGGTACTGCGTAAGGAAGGAGGGCTGGAGGGGTGGAGGAAGGTCTGAGTCAGGAGGAGGGATGGAGGGGGTGGAGAGATACTGAGTCAGGAGGAGTGATGGAGGGGGTGAGGAGGTACGAGTCTGGAGGGAGGGATGGAGGGGGTGGAGGAGGTATGAGTCGGAGGAGGGATGGTGGGGGTGGAGGAGGTTACTGTCAGGAGGAGGGATGGAGGGGGTTGGAGAGGTACTGCGCAGGTGGAGGGATGGGATGGAGGAGGTGGAAGAGGTACTGAGCGGAGGTGGGGAAATGGAGGGGTGGCGGAGGTACTGAGTCAGGAGGAGGGTATGGAGGGGGTGGAGGATGGTACTGAGTCCAGGAGGAGGGATGGAGGGGGTTAAGGAAGTACTGAGTCAGGAGGAGAGGGGCTGGAGGGGTTAAGGAAAAGTATGGTCAGGAGGAGGCGATGGTAGGGGGTTAAGGAGTACTGAGTCAGGAGGAGGGATGGCGCGGGGTGGAGGAGGTAATGAGTCAGGAGGAGGATTGGAGGGGGTTGGAGGAGGTATGAGTCAGGAGGAGGATGGAGGGGGTGGAAGAGGGTACTGAGTCAGAGGAGGGATGGAGGGGGTGGAGGAATGGTAATGAGTCAGGAGGAGGGATGGTGGGGGGGTGGAGGAAGTACTGAGTCAGGAGGGGGATGGAGGGGTTAAGGAAAGTATTGAGTCAGGAGGAGGGTGGAGGGGGTACGGAAGTACTGAGTACAGGAGGAGGGATGGAGGGGGTGGAGGAGGTATGATGTCAGGAGAGGGATGGAGGGGGTTAAGGAAGGTAGTCTGAGTCAGGGGGAGGAGGATGGAGGGGGCTTTAGGAAGTACTGAGTCAGTAGGGGGATGGGGAAAAGGGGGTTAAGAAGTACCTGAGTCAGGAGGCCGGATTGGAGGGGGTTAAGGAAGTACAGATGTCAGTAGGAGGGATGGAGGGGTTAACGAAGTACTGAGTCAGGAGGAGGGATGGAGGGGGATAATGAGTACTGAGTCTAGGAGTGAGGATGGAGTGGTGGAGGAGGTATGAGTCAGGAGGAGGGATGGAGGGGGTTAAGGAGTACTGAGTCAGAGGGGGATGGTGGTGCGTTAAGGATGTACTGTGTCAAGAGGAGGGATGGAGGGGGTGGAGGAGGTACTGAGTCAGGAGGAGGTGGGGGGGTGGAGGAGGGGTACTGGAGTCAGGAGGAGGAATGGAATGGAGGATGGAGGAGGTACTGAGTCAGGAGGAGGGATGGAGGGGGTGGAGGCGGTACTGAGTCAGGAGGAGGGAATGAAGGAAGGTGGAGGAGGTTACTGTGTCAGGAGGAGGGATGGAGGGGGTGGAGGACGTTACTGAGTCAGGAGGAGGGATGTGGGGGGTGGTGGAGGGGTACTGATTCAGGAGGAGGGATGGAGGGGTGAGGAGGTACTGAGTAGGAGGAGGGATGGAGGGGTGGAGGAGGTACTGAGGTCAGGAGGGAGGGATGGAGGGGGTGGAGGAAGAAGGCAGCGGAGAGTCGACGGCAAGCCGTGTCAGTTGACGTCCTGGTCCCTCAGGAGCTACACCCATGACACAGTCACATGTCACACACAGGCCTTGTCCTCCATTGGACGTCCCTCAGGAGCTACACCCTGACACAGTCACAGTCACAACACGCCTCCTGTCCTCCATGCCTCCCTCAGGAGCTACACCCTGACACAGTACATGTCACAACACGCCTGCCTGTCCTCATTGGACGTCCCCAGGAGGCTACACCTGACACAGTCACATGTCAAACACAAGGCTCCTGTCCTCATTGACGGTCCCTCAGGGCTACACCCTGACACAGTCACAAGTCACACACAGGCCTCCTGTTCCTCCATTGCCGTCCTAGGAGTACACCCTGACACAGTACATGTCAAACACAGGCCCTGTCCCTCATTGACGTCCTCAGGGAGCTAACACTGACACAGTCACGGTCCAAAACAGGCTCCTGTCCTCCATTGAGACTGGTCCCTCAGGGAGCTACCCACCCTGACAGTCACATGTCAACACACAGGCCTCTTTCGCCATTGACGTCAGTGTCCTCAGAGAGCTACACCTGCACTGTCACTTGTCAAAACAGGCCTCCTCGTCCTCCATTGCCGTCATTTCCTCTGGAGCCTCCCTGACACATTCACATGTCACACACAGGCATCTGTCTCATTGCCCTTGTTATGAACTCATCCAGTGTTCCAGATGTCGTCATCACTCAAATGTTGTTTCTATCCAACCACTAAGGTAAATTGAGATTATTGGTATTATTTTACAACTGTCATCGTTAAGAGAAAAGTGGCATGCGTTATCTGTTGTTTATGTTTTTGAGTGGTTTTATATAATTTATTGATAAACCACAAACTTGATTCGCTTATTCTTTGAAATACTTGCTAAGATATATCGAATAAGCAAACCACTGTTTGTTCTATTGTAGGTAGGATATTCATCTATGACTGCATCTTCTTTGTTTGATTTAAATGAAATGGCCTCACATCTGGTGGAATGTTGATAACAAACAATTTATCGGTTCATCAAGGAACTATTGTAGCTATAGCATTTTTCAGAAAAGATCATTTTTTTTTATCACAATATTTCAGAAAAAGTTCAACGTTTTGTAATATTGAAGCATAAAGAACCAATAAGTACCATCTAAATCCAGATTCTAGATTTAAGGCCTTAATACTTTGGTGACATTTTCATGTCTAGCACGGCCAGATAAGTCATTAAACATTCACGGCATGCTAAGCGCCGCGCTGCGCGTGTGCACTTTGACGCACACGCGTAGGACACCTTGAACAGGGTAATACGAAAAACTCACTTCGCACGGACTCACAGTGGACAACTGAAAACAATATATACGACACAGACTCCTTTGCTGACACGTGATTCAGTAGGTCAATATCGATGTAAAGAAGTGAGGACAGTGGGAGAGGAGGCTGGGAAATGGGGTGGGTGGGAGCTGTGAGAGAGGAAGGATGGGGTTGCAGAAAGGGGGCAAGACATTGTAAAGTAATACCGCAATAACGGAAATCCCTCTACCAATGAGGAGAGAGAGAGAGAGAGAGAGAGAGAGAGGAGAGAGAGAAGATACGATGAGAGAGACGAGAGAGAGAGAATGAGAGAGAGAGAGAGAGAGAGGCAGAGAGCGGGGGGGGATAGAGAGAAGAGAGGAGAGAGAGAGGAGAGAGAGAGAGAGAGGAGAGAGAGAGTGAGAGAGAGAGGAGGAGAGAGAGGAGAGAGAGATGATTGATTGATTGATTATTGATTTAGAATTTCAGATTTTCAGTCGAGGGATCTGGGGGTGTATTCTACTCTTGTTGAGCGATGAGTCCATGGCATGAATGATGTCATACTGTCTCTGCATGCTTCTCCCTTTTTGTTGGTTGAAGAGATGCTCGTGGAAAGTTCCGGCCTTCTGTCGATTTTATAGCAGCCTTTCTTCACAGGATGATGGTGGAGGAAGTGGCAGAATGGGAGTGGACGGTTCGCATGGGAATGGGAGGACCAGATGCTGTGTAATGGCTTCATCTCTTCCAGCTGATAGCAGTGTCACAGGGTTCACAGGTTCAACGCTACAAGTTACACTGACCTATGAACATTAAAAATTGAATAGAGTCAGAAACGATAAAAATGGTGAGGAATACGTTTCATATTTCGAATTATCTCTCCTTGCTCCATTTTCTTCTCATCTACAAGCGTGACATAATGTTACGTTGCAGAAACGTCTTTAAAATTCATAAACACTTGTACTTTGTTAATAGCTTACCATCTATTGCCAGAAAACACTTTGTTATAGACTATCGGCACCCCAGCAGTACCTGACAAACAAAAAGTGTATAAGAATCCTTTGTGTTTTTGTAACTGTTGAAGGATAGAAAGTCGAGAACAGCTACTGATAAATAAGTTTCCATACTTTATCCAAAAAGAAAAAAGGGACCGGATGGACAAGAAGTTTCATGTTTCATATGGCCCTTTTGCCAGGGAGTATCATTGTCCCTGCTGTCATTCTCTGTGCGCGTGATTTGAACAATGCTTTCTCGTGGCACCAGTCCTCTTAAAATCTGTGAGTGAATGTGCCCACACTGGAATGCAATGGAAATACATTCGCGTCATCTTTTGCTTGCACAAGACTTATCATTTTGGGCTCTCCATACCTGAATGACGTAATATCGTTAATATTGTTCTGTACATATGGCAGTGATATTTTCAAGAAGCTGATTAGGTTCCTTGTCTCCTTATTTATCCATGTGTCAGTAAAATAGGTTAAGGTAAGTTCCCACAGCATAAACGGCCGTGCGGACAGTGGATGTAATCCACCCGAGTCAGGGGTACGGATGATGAAAGGCGCATCTATCTCTCTTCCCGCTTCAACCTTTCCTGAACTGAATCAGTTACTCACTTACCGCTCGACTACATAAACCAACACCATGTGTATCTTTATTTCATCAGAGCACAGAGTACGCTGTGGAAGAAACACTTTACTCGCGGCGAGGGGGATTCCTTCTTACCTTTCACTCTTAGTTAAATCACCCGTTTCTTGTATAGCTCCTCCCTGCATCTTCTCCCTTCCCAAAGCTCACTACTGCGAAGGGAGAAAAGGGAGGGAAGGACGAGAGAGAGAGAGCGAGAGAGAGAGCGAGAGAGAGAGAAGAGCAGATGAGAGCGAGAGAGAGAGAGAGAGGAGAGAGAGAGAGAGAGAGATATTCAGGATGATTTATTCATTTAGGCCTTCGCTTAATAAAAGGGTGTGTGAACATGTAAAGCACAGTAATTTTACGCACAGTAATTATAAGCAATCATATGATATGGATCAAAGGAAATTGTTGTCACTATACAAGAAGAAGAAACAAGTTCCTTTAGTTTAAAGGCTTTGTTCGAAACAAGAAAAAAGGTTTTGACCATTTGCAGACATGGATAGATAAATGCAGATTTATTTTAAACAAAGTGGCTTTTCTAGTATTTGGGCTTAATAATTTTCTCTGATGTACTCTAAGAGCTGGACAGCAATTAACCCCAAATGTATTTCTGTTTCCTGTGATTCTTACATAGAGGACAAAATCAAATCACAGTACAAACACGTTCGATTTCTAAATAAGACAAGCTAATGCGGATAATCCTAATCCTGATTTTGCCGTTACAAGTTTAAATGCTATCCATATCTATGTAAGTAAGTCTTCAAGTCATGAGAACATGAGAAATTCCGGTAACAATCAACTGTTCTATTAGGAATATGATGCCCTCCTTTGCCAATCTGCAATCCACATTCGCTGGCGAAAAGATGTTAAAACACTGTTATGTCAAAATCCCTGGTTAAGCAGACAATAGAAATCGAATTAAAAGACAGAGGCGCACTTTGTTGCCAATTATTTTTCTTTTGTATCTAGATGACACACATATTGTCCATTTACGAGGAGGTAATCTGGAATCTTTCATTAAAAGCAATTTCGCTATATAAATAATTTAACGCAGAAAACATATAAATGGGAATCGACCAGTTCGCCATAAATGAGGATCATTTGGAGATCGTCGGTCAACACCCAGGAACTTCTTAAAGCAAAACATTGAAGATCCACAATTAATAGCCGCTTCTTTCCTATCCCAATAATCAGACGCATATTGCATAATCGCGCTGAACTGGGTGGCAAAGAGTTTGATAAATAAACGTGAAAAGAAACATTATTTAGAGTCTATATCTTTTTCTAATACAAATAAAAACATTTTTGGTCTACTAAGAACAAATTCTTGCATGACCTTCGAAACTCATCAAGTGTTGAGAATATTTTACCAATACACCTTACCGCATGACAACTGGTCATAAGATTGTCTTCATACCCAGTTTCCAGAGCACTTAAATATCTCCTGTACGGAATATATGGTATGCTTTTTTCCATTATTAACTTTTAATGCAGAGATCCAGCTGCACGTTGGTAAACTATTCAGTTGCGTTTGTGACCTATAACAGTTCTGATATCTATAATAACATCATCAGCCAACAACCAGAATAATCAATTTAAAAGCATACAATCGAAGCAAAAGAACCCTGTCGACCATTATTAATCACTCAATCGCAACTCGTTTGACAAACAAAGAAACAAATGGGGCTGCATGGCATCCCCTTGTTGGATCTCTCGGATCAATTGATATAGTCAGTAATTTTCGCCCACAACAAAACCCTTGTTCTTACTTTATCAATATACTCTAACCAATTTATAGAGAATATTTTTAGTACCATTTGTAAGTAAAACGGGCCAGAGAAGATTTCTTTTAATGGAGTCAAAAGCTTTTCAAAGTCTATGAAACACGTATAATTTCCTATTATAAGAAAATTGCTTCGCACTAGTGCGAGCAAAGTAAAAAATATGGTCAATAGTGGAATAACCTTTTTTTTAATCCTGCTTGATGATCGCCTGTGATATTATTTTCTTCAACCTATTCCTGCAGTCTAAAGGTTAATAAGATTCCAAACAATTTTCTACTAAGTCACTGAGGGAAATTCCTCGGTAATTGCTGAGCTTTTTTACATCGCCCTTCTTGTAGAACGGCAGAATAACTGATTCAGTCCTGTTTTCCGGGAAAAATACCACTATCAAATAATTTAATTAAACAATTTTTAGAAAGAAGTTTACCACCCGGTCAGACGAATTTTATATAATTCACCGATGATACCGTCAGGAACCGCTGCCTCACCCATTTTTCAGTTTTTCGTAATGCTAACAATACTTCTTCTTGAGTGATTTGGGCGGTTCATATAGCCACCATCTTTCACATCAATCATTCGATTTGGGGTGTTATCAACATTTTGTATCTAACGTTTGGAAAAATTGAAACCATACATCAATAGTAATGTTGTTTCTGGTCTGTTTTCTTTTGAATGAAAAATCTTTGAATGGGATCCCAGAATTCCTTTTGACATTTTAAAATGATACAAGTTTATTCAGTAAAGACTTATTTAACTCTTTCTCTCTCCTCTGTAACAGATGCTTAACCCATCGCCCAGCGATTGAATAAGCGTTCCTGTCTCCTATTTTCAATGTGCGACGACTAATTTTGTAATAATCTCCTACATTCTTTTGCTAGTAACACACTCATTATCACACCAATCACTGAATGTTTTACTGCTATCCCAAACTATGCACCTTTCATACAGTCGCACTTTCTTTATGCAAGCGTTAAACAAACTAGCGCGCGATTTATATCCAATCTAACAAGTGTATTGCCGCTTCTAGTTTTAGTTTGGGTTTCAGTACTACATAACATCTCTTGAAACAAACACATTCAACATTCCATATAAATTTTCTATGACGCATTGTTCTGAAATCAATA
>CM031603.1:101877623-101895377 GCA_018398815.1 Conus ventricosus | reverse complement strand
TCTTAATTCTTTCTTATGAACAAAAGTACACCCCCTGAATTCCTCCGTGAAACGAGATTTTTCTCGCTGGTACGTGAAACTTTAAGTAATCAGAAAATACATTACTAAATAAAAAGTGAATCAAGAAAAGTTTCGTGAGGGTAACAAAGTCAAATTATTTACATAATTCAGAAAAGAAAGGTCATGCAGTTTATTATACAAGTTTTCAAAAATTATAATTTAGAAAAGTCCACTGGGGTGAATGGTCGGGCCTGTCCTAGGGGCTTTCTCGCGGCGGCCGAGCGCAGGCTCCTGTCGCTCACCCCCATCGCTTTTTCCCCCCGCCACGCCCCGGAGCTGTAGACTTGCTTGGCCGGTTTCAAACGTAGGATTGCAGGCATGCCTGCCTGCCCGATGCGTACCCTCCACGTGATGCACGTGCGTCAGGTGCCACGTCGCCCTCAGAAAACAGGAAAAGGCCGACCCTAAGCCACTTTCACCTCCACCGAGTTTTTGGGGCGAAAGTGGCCTAAAAAGCTCCCTTTTTCCCTGTGGCGGAAGAGAGAGAGAGAGAATCACCGGCAGACAGACAGAGAAGAGAGAGACAGAGAAAAGACAGACAGACAGACAGAGGGCGGGCAGACACACACACACACACGCAAGCGCATATTACTGTTCTCTGACAAGTAAGACGTCAATAACCAAAAAATAACGATTATCTACAAACAAACATACTGTGCAGGGTTATCCTTTTTTTTAATACTAATTTACAAAACTTTTCAGATTTTGTTTTTGTTTAATCCTATGTTTTTCTTGGTCGTTTTCAATAACATCATTTTCGCGCAAACATTTCTTCAAATGAGTCTTTGCTTTCATGGGGAAAATAGAATACAGTCTTTAACTGTTCTCTAAAGTTTTTTAAAAACCCGAGTTATATTTCTGGCATAAAATCCACACACTTACCCCCAGCATGTCTTCCGCTGAAGCTAGTTTCGACAAAGTGTTTCTTTTTTTAAACTATGTTCTTTCTGCTGAACAGTCATCTATAAAAAATAGTTTTTGGGCTTTCCCTTCAAACAGTCTATAAAACTGTTCTAAACACTCACTCAGTTTTTATGCTAGGATCAACTAAATAATTTCATCATCTGTCCATTTAAAACCTTCTATTATGATATGCTTTGTTCCATTTAAGTGTTGGGCAGAAAATCACAATATGATCAAAATTATAACGATAAACTGTTTGTAACAGGTTGAGGATAAATATTTTTTTTTCCACAACCGTCTGTCCACAAATCAATGAACAATGAGGGGTTTTTGTCATTAAAGTTTAACTGCTCCATAGTTTTTATAACAGAACTTAATCAAATCCAGTTATTGTTTTTATCATACTCTCTTTTAAAAACTTGTTCAGTGTAATAAAACCCTTTTGAGGCCTAAATGCGTAAGATTAACCCAAATTCAGTTCTGTAAGATTGTTTCTATTTAGACTAATATTGATTTTGTTGCTTGTTGTTATGACCTTAATATCCTCGCCATTGTGAAGAATGACGACGGTAACTTTAAGTTTTTCAACGTCTAAGTTTGCCAGCTAATTAGAATTCCTTTTAGAAGGACGTCACTAATGCCCACAACCCCATCCCTCTTTACATCTTTAAGACAGAAATTTAAAATATCATTGTGAACGTGTCTCCTAATTTCATTTGCGGAATGAACTGTAATTTTGTAGAAGATCTTTCAAAACTGATTCTCTTTGTGGAGGATGTACTTTTTACCCCATACGGCTTTATTTCAATCCTTTTCTGACTATTGTCCTCTGGCATAAAAACTTACATGTAAAGGGCCAGAGTTGAATGCTTTTCTGAAACTTTTTTGGCGGCTAAAATATGTAAATGGGCTTATGAATTAAAATTTTATTTCCCATTCTAAATATGGTTCTAAGTGCCATTTGAGGTCAGGTTTTCAAAACTATTTTATATTCATACTGGCCAACATTATTTGCCTCTAGATTGCGCAGTGTTCTAGTTTAGGAAACTTTTTACTGTCGCAAACCCTCTTTGCTTTTTAAAATCACCACTTTAGTGTACTCAAACCCAAAACAAAGTGCCTATCTCACCGTTTCTGTTCAAAGTCCGCAACGTCTGCAAGGTTTTTTTAATTCAAAGGGTTTAATTACACCTCACAGGGCGCTAATGAACTCCTGGTTCTTCTGGCCCACGCGACATTATTTTTTAGTAGCGTATTATTTTATTTCCAAAACAATGTGCAGGTTTCACATTTTACGACTTTCCCCGTTTTGTCTTTGATTTTTATATTAAATGATCCGACCCCCCCACAAACTAATCTTTTAAACTGTAAATTGGGGAATTTGTATAATTTCATAATCGCAATATGCAGCTTTCCCTGACGGCAGAGGTCTTAAAACAGTTGGGGGCCCTTTCCCATCATTTTAAGTTTTCATCAGTGCTTAGCTCATCTAAATGAACATAGAGTAATGAATGTAATGCAAGATTGAGCGGACTTTCCCCCTCAAACGTAGTTTCATCTGGCGAAACACTAAAACTATGAGGGGGTAGATTGCTAGTTGTAAAGCCTAGCATTTTAGCTAGCTCTTTATAAAAATCGTATTTTGCTTCTTCAGGTTTTGAATGTTAATATTGTTTTAGATTTGCATTGTTAATTTTAAAGAGTAATGTCTAAGTTACTCATTGCTTCTTTTAGGGCAAAACCCCGTATAACCATCAGGTAATTGTTTAACTGTTTAACGTCGTTTGTTCTCCTTTCATATTTTGAAATCTTATTTTTCCCCCTTGGCTTTAGTTATATTAAACCATACGACTTTGTAAAATATTTCATGGAGCGCGACCGTTTTGGCCCCGCAATTGTTATCAATGCATGTTCTAAAAACGAAGGGCGGTCTTGAGTTGTTTTTGTTACAACATTTTTTAAAACAAATTAAAAATGAGTGAAATTCAAATATACTGATGCAAATATTCTGTTGGGCCGCACTACAATCTTTAAAAATATAACAACTGACACCCTCGACATTTCTGTGACCCGGGACTGTCGCTTTTCATAAAAAGGGTTTGAGTACGCCATTAAACAGATATTTTAAAACCCCCCTATTAAAAAGACTACATCGCGAAAGGGGTGGTTTTAGTCATCCGATGCAGTTTTATCAGAACCAGTTAAACTTTGCTGTGTTTTGTGCATCAACTGGGGGGGTGGAGTGTCGTATGCTGATCACTTAAATTCATCCTGATCTTTGGTGAGGTCAGTGTACAGATTTCATTTTTTATTACACCTTTAGGCGTATTTTGACTGAACTCCCGAGCGCCATTACCAAATGAAAAAACCGTTTAATCCATTCAGCAACATAATAGACATGAAGGCTTTTGAAAGGATCTGTAACGAATTCAATATTAACACCAAGACGGACTTTAGACAAAAGTTGGATCTTAATCATGGTCTAGGCACCCCTTATTTTTGGGGCATGCACAGAAGTTTAAATTGACGGGAAAATCCTCCTTACACATCTTTCTCTTCAAGCGCAACAGCTTTTCACCTCGGGTCCATAGAGCAAGAGCATAAAACAGCATGGACAACATTTATCTTAGACACTTCAAAGGGCCTACTAGGGCGGGAATAGAACGAATAACGACTCTAATTCGTACTTACGTTTGGTGTTTTGCTGGGTCGCAAGCCCCAGGCAAGATCAAGCATAACTGATCCTTTATGGCTTTGACGCGCAAAAAACAATACTTAGCAAATTTTAGAGGACGCCATTAATTCTACTGTTAATTTGCCTTCAAGTATTAAAAGGTACCAAAAAGTTTTACAATACGCAAGATCGAAAGTAGACTTTGCTGTTGGCACTGGTTATACATGCTGCCTTTGACCTTGGCTCCAGATAGGAACAATAATAAACTATAATAATGAAATTCTTATAGCAGGCAATGAACAGAAGGTTGGGAAAAACGACATAAATTCTGAGCCAGTAATATTACAAACAATAAAAAAAAACCCCCAAAGATTAAGTCATCAAATCCCCGAGGCCCAACCCCCAAAGCCATTGAAGACTCAGCAAAGCTCGCGGACTCTGTTCGCGATGACCATGGAATATGAAAAGACGCGCTTGTTCTTGGATTAACTGGCCTGGGATTACTCGGTCTTTATTTTACAAAATATTAACCCAACTATTAAGAGAACAAATGCCCATAAGTGCTCGGCCATAAACCCCAACTACTTTGCTTGCAGTAGACAAAAGCCAGCGGGACAATACTCCCCAATATTCCTGGTAAAGCTTTTCACGGCTTTACCAGCTAATTTTTTTAATAAACTTGCAAGATGATCAAGCGTTTTTTTTACCCATGATTTATCAGGCGATGGCGGCGGAGGCACTGGACTTTGACCTCCACCGCCGCCTGTAATAGCCAACACCAGCGTGCTTATTGCAAATTCCTAAGGCTGTTATAACGCTTACTAATGTGATCCTTGCTCTCTAAACAGTGTTCGGATTCGTTCTGTTTAGCGTTGTGTCTTCATATAAAATTTTTCGGATAGTTTCTCTTTTTTTCTATTCACTTGAGTTCGTAATTTGGTCTCGGTTAGTAGTTAGCACTTTAGTCTTGCTGATCTTTCTTGTTCAAGACTTTTAGTCTTTGGGTTATTCTTTTTTTAAATATCATGCCCTAAGTTGGCGTCATCAGCCTCAACGAGTTTTTCTTTTTCTCTTCTTATATGCTCATCTAGTTCACCTAGTTTTGCTAAATTGTTTGTTAATTCGCCTCTGAGGGGTTTTCTTAAAGTACGATCAAGGGCCGCTATTTCTCGCTTTGGGTAGCGGCGAGTCGTGTATAGTCTTTAACGCTGTTTCTTCTGAAAAACTGGATTCTGCTTCTATTACATTTATTAATTCACCGCTGATTGTTTTTAATTCTTTAAGTTCCATGTTTTGCATTTGGTTATCGTTGGGAGTTCTTGCAGTGTTTTTTGAAGTTTAGCAACTGCCTCCGCCCTTTTAATTTTGGCCTAACAAGGCCAAGGGATTTTGTACGCTCGCAGGGAGTCTATTTCTAATTGAGCCCACGGCTAAAAACTTTGATGGGTCTTTTTTAGTTGTAAGCTGAACAAGTTGTCCTTGGTCGCTCCTCACAAACAAATGGTTATCTTTTACTTCAAAACATTAGGGTCTAAAAATTCGGGAGGTTTTTGGGGCCTAAACTTTGGTATAATATCTGACCTTACTTTCTGTTAATTTATACCGACTTGTTGGTAATGTACTCCCGATTTCTGCTAATTCATCATGCAATGAGAGCCCCGAGCGATCCCGGCTCCCAAGGGGAATCACTCATGTCGTCTCCACGATCAAAAACATCATAATTTTCATCTTCAATGCCTCCATGTTTCTTTAATAATTAATTTTTTTATTTTGTTTTAAAAAAAAAAATGTTACATGCATATGGCTCGATTCTTGACCCGCATAGAAGACTGAAAGAACCCTTTGGCGTGAAGGGAAATAAACGGAATATTACTGTTCCAAATAATCCATCTACTATTGATGCAGATAAAAATTCTTACTGTCAAATTTCCGGACCTAGGACCCAGATGAAGTGATTGTGCCGGGCTCTGCGCGTCTTACTTTCAAAATAGTACTCGATTCAACAACAGACAAAAAAACAGGACAGTTGTCCAGAATTTGGGGCGGGCAATTGTTAAGAAAATTCTATATAAAACTTGAGGGGCAAAAAATATTTCTTTACACAATGCAGAATATTTTTAACCTATTCTGATCTATGGCTAACCGGGAATGAAAGGGCTGATCTTGCGTTTCAAAGGAATCGAAAATGAAGAAGCACTAAAACATAGAATAGGCGCTGAAGTTTACTAAGACGGCAAAAAGTATGTAGCCGTAAAGTTTGCGTTATGGAAATCGCCTTTTCCTTTCCCCTTAGATTTTGAGTTGTTAAAAGCGCATGCGCCATACTTTCAAGGAGCATTAAAAGACAGACTGTCATATAAAACTAAATTTTTAACGAATACAAACGTGTTATCAGTCAACAGAACCGAAGCAATGTACAGCATTTCTGACATCTCGTTAGAGTTTGACGTTGTTAGCAACCCTAATTTAGCAAGGCTGATTGAGCAACAATATCAGTCAAATTATCAATATATTACGAAAGAGTGATTCATCATACAACATATCCCAGAAGCAGGGCAGACACTTATGGAATTTTAGTTTTAGGTGTCGCAGCAAGATCGTTTAAAAGGGTATTTATTGCTGTGTGAAGATGAAGAACCGTTCAAAAGAGCAAGTGAAAGTTTTTTAATCCTAAAATAGCGAAAGTGCAATGTACAATTGATGGTAGTCCAAACCCAAAATCTTACGCTAGCGGGCTTAGACCTTATCATCATTTTGACGAAATAAGAAATTGTTTGGGGGTGGGAGGGGTAGAAGTCTAACAGCAGCCCTTGTGTCTAAAGATTTACATCTTCACAATGTTAGGCTTGATGATTATTTAAAAACAAAATACGGTTTATGGATGACCTAAGGTCAACAGAGGTAATCAGTTGCATGGAAGCGGGAGAGCTGTGAGAGACGTAATAAACTTTCAAATTGATAAAGAGAAGAAGCCAAATAAACCGCTTAATGTACATTTGTTTTTAATATATATTGCGCAGCTGAATATGAAAATAACAGATTAAAAGATATACAAACTAAATTATTTTTATTTTATAAAAAGCATGTCTGTTCAAGTTTATCCAAATGTGCCTACAGCGCCGCCAAAAGAAGAGATAGTAGAAACCCCTAACATAAAAACCTTTTGATTAACAAACATTACGCAAATGCAGCAAGTACTAGGGGCAAGACCTTTCAAATACAGCAAAACCAAACGAAGGTATTCTGTTTTGCCTTTAATGCTGTTACATATGTTAATACTGGAGCATCGACTATAAGCGCTCTATCAGCAGGAACGAGTGTTGGTCTTTAGCAACGGGCATAGGCGCACCCCCCGCTTTACCTCTAGGAGGTTTGTCTTTAGCTCTCGGCCTGTGTTCATTAGCTGTAGGTGCGCTAGCAAAAAAATAAAAACTAAACTCCAAAAGCACACAGCTATGGTTCAACTAAAAAACAGCTAAACTTAGCTCTTTTTAAACTGACAATAAATAAAGCGCTAGTTGACTCAAACATCACGGATGAGAATTTAATCGTTTTACGGGCCCGTTTTGATGACTACAAAAGACAAAATTTTTGATCTTCAAAGAAAGGCGAGGACAAGTTTTTCTAACAGCCAGACCCCGAGCAGATAAAAAAGGAATGCTTAAAAAAAAGTAAACGGGGACATTAAACTCTGTTCTAAACAGCTCACATTAACAACACCGAAGGGTGTTTACTTTAGTTTATGAGTCCAAGCGCAAAAAGACCGTTGTTTATTGGTTCTGATTAAGTATTTTTTTTTTAATTTAAAAAAAATATTTTGGCTTAAAAAAGAAGGACAGCATGGCTAAGATATATGAAGGAAAAGGGACGAATTGTTTAAAGGGAATGTCGAGAGAGAGCGTTTATCAAGAGCACTGAAATGATATTGATTTAGAAGTCATTGACCCAACAAACGTAACAGGCAAGTGTGTTCATGCTATTTCTCAAGTTCCAGGCAAACTAACAATAGACCCGCCGGTTAAAGTAATGTTAGCTGTTTAATCGACTATGTAACAATAAATGAAGAAAATCTAGAAGTCTGGGTCTCAACCAAACAACAGACTATTCTTTCTCATAACGACTTAACACCCGGTTGGGCAGCCCGAACTGCTTGCACAGTTTGGGACGCTGCTGTGAAGAAGCCAAAATGAGAGGCTCTGGTTGGTAGAGGGCGAAGTCTTAGAGATTAGATTAAAACAGGCTAAGTATGCACCGTTGTAGGCAAGGCTTACATTCCGCACCTGGGGGAGTTGGTTTTAAAGAGAGCGTTTTAAACATAAAAAATTCAGAAAACAAATGTTTCATGTGGTGCGTTCTTGCAAAGGCTGCATCATGTCCGCGAACACGCAGAAAGAGTGACTAACTATCGGCAATACGCCAAAGATCTTAACTTCAATGGAATATCCTTTCCTTTTTAGTGTAGACCAAATTGATCAGTTTGAAGAAAAAAACAACCAATAACTGTTAAATGTATACACATGGGATGAGGGGAAAAAAATTTGGGGCCAATTAAAGTGTCCAAGAACGCCCAAAACAATAGGCGAACCAGCCAAAAGTCATGTGGATTACTCCTAAGTTTTCGCCAGCAGGGCGCCCATTACACATTGATACGCACAATGAGCAGATTATTAGCGCAATACTTCAAAGCATGAACATAAACAAGAATTCGTAGAAAAAAGTTTAACAAGAATTCCAACCGCTCAAGCCGCGCTTGAACATATAAAACATTGTAAAAGTTCTGTAGACTGTAAGACAGAACTAACTACGCCCCCCCAGGACTAAAGTTAGTTTTAAGAACTGGAAACGGGTGCAAACAAGTCCTACGTAGTTTACGCAGACTTCGAAATCGCTTATTGTTCCTTATGAAGGGCCAGCACCACAAAAACTTCGAAAACAGTCTTAATGAGTAATCATCAGATTTGTTCATTTGCCTTCATTATGTTAGGTCGGATGGCGTTTATTCAGAGCCAGCTTATATAGAGGGCCAGATGCTGCAGAATACTTCTTAGAACGCATGCAGAAAGTGCCCTTAATGACTGTTCTAATAATCTAAACTTACTGAAATCATAATGGCACCTGAAGACCAAAAAACAGTATGACCACCACACATTGTTGGATTTGGGTTTAGAGCTAACGCCCAAGAGTGTAAACCCCACAGTAAGAGACCATGATCACATTGTGGGAAGTTTAGAGGTGCAGCGCACAGTTTAAAAGCAATCTTCAACTAAAGTTTGATCCAAAGACATTTGGGAAACTGCCCATCTTCTTTCATAACTTGCGAGGTTACGACTCTCATCTTATTTAAAGCAAGCAGTAAAACCCGCGCCTTCAGGGTAGCATGCATTGCACAGTCATCAGAAAAGTACATGTGTTTCACTTTAAATAACATGTCTTTCTACGACTCTATGGGAACACATGATGGGCTCATTAGAGGCAATGGCTATGTCCTTAAAGTCCTGCCAAAAACGGGAAGAAAATTTTGATCCAACCTTGTTAGAAAGGGCGTTTACCCTTATGAGTACATGAACAGTTGGGAAAGGTTTGACGAAGACACACTTCCTCCTAAGGCGCGTTCTTTTCTAGTCTTAGAGGAAAGGAATCAGTGATTCGATTACCAACTGCTCAAAATGCGTTTGGGGAAGTTAGAGTGTAAAAAGATGGGAGACTATCATGACTCCTACTTGATGGCAGTGTATGTTTGTTGGCGGACGTCTTTGAAAATTATAGGAAACCCGCATGAAACATTACATTTGGATCCTGCGCATTACATTTCTGCGCCCGGGATGAGTTGGATGCTTTCTTAAAGTTTCTGGAGTACAGATTTATTTTTGTCTGACCTACCAATGATTCAGATGATTGAAAACGGATTGCGTGGAGGAATTAGTATGGCGTCGCATCATTACTGTAAAGCAAACAATAAATACATTAAGACGACTAGATCCAAGTTAAAAGGTCTTAAAATATCTCATGTATTTAGATGCAACAATCTGTATGGTTGGGCAATGGCGCAATCACTTCCATTACGTAACTTTAAGATGTACACAGGTACGAATAATATTCAAAAGGCATTAAAGTGGTTGGGCAGTTTAACGCCTGATCAACAGCGTGGTTTCATCTAGAAGTTGACTTAGAATATCCTCAGGAAATCCATGACCTGCATAATGACTATCATTAGCAGCAGAAAGTTAAAAATGGATCCAAGAGAACCACAAAAATTGTGCCTAATCTTCGAGGCAAAAAAAAAATTTGTCTGTCATTACAGCTTCTGCAAATTTTTTTTTAAGACATGGGTTGAAGTTGACAGCAGTTCATCGCATTAATTGCTTTTGATCAAGAACAGTTCATGAAACCATACATCATGAAGAACACTGATTCAGAACTAAGTCCACAGATGCTTCAGAAAAAGACTTTTTCAAGCTGATGAACAACAGCTGTTTCGGTAAGACTATGGAGAATCCGCAACAAGCGCAAAGATGTTAGATTAGTCACCAAAGAGAACGAAGCAATTAAGCTGACTTCAAAACCTAATATCAGGCTTCAGAAGATTTCATGATCACCTTTTTGGCATAATGATGAAAAAAAGAAAGTCAAATTGGACAAACCTGTATTTTTTGGGTTTACTGTTTTAGAATTATCAAAGCTTTTGATGTTAGAATTTCTTTATGACTACTTTAAGCCCTGTATCCCGAGTCCAGAGTACTTTACACAGATACAGATAGTTTTGTTATAGAATCCCCACTGAAGACATCTATAAAGACATGGGAAAAGGAAGTGGCTAAAGGGCATGCGGATGGTATGATAAAATCTGATTACCCTAAAGATTCGCCTTTGCATTCAATTACTAATAAGAAGGTTTTAGGAAAAGATGGAAGGATGAATTATCTGGAAAGGTGATCAAGGTATGTGGGGTTAAGATCGAAAATGTACAGTAAATTTTGAGCCAGGAGAAAATCATTAAGAAAGCAAAGGGAATATCTCGCCCGGTTTGTGCAGTCAAACATATCACATGACAACTACAAAGAAGCATTGTTTGGCAATAAGACTTTTCATCATGACAACGTAAAACTGCGATCTAATCTACATAGATCAACACAACGTTGTAACAAAGAAGTCGTTAGATAGAAAAAACACAAAAAGTGTTTTTTGTTAATCCAGAGTTTTCATATGCAATTGGGCACTGGAGAACCGTAAATTAATTAAAGCGGTACTGTGTCTGGCGGAATTATCTGCAGTTCTTCTTTCACAAAAGATCTTTGAGGGGGTTGTTTTGTTGTGTCAGTTTCTCGTAAAAATACACGGGCGGATTTCATTTTTACAATTTTTTTTTATTTCATATGGACCCAAAACTCCAAACCGGATCAGTTGCCCTGATGCGGGGTGTCCCCCTTTTGCTTCCCCGGTAAATAAAGTACCTTACTTTCAAAAACCCAAAAGGTAATAGTTTGCCGGATGAAGACTCTCCTTCAAAACATTTATTTTTTTCTTTTGATTGCTTTTACTGGTTTTAGTCCCTTTTAAAATTTTTCATTATTCATTGCGCGCAAAAACTGAGGGCAGTCTTCTACCCCTTCGTGTTGCGAGAATTGTCAATCAGCTCTCTGTGATACTGGTAGGAGGAAAAAGTCTTTCGGCTAACTGTTTTTTAAAGTTTTCAACTAAAGCCTTTTGATCTGTGAAATCCCGGAATGCCTCTTCTAATAGTAACTCTATGTTTTAACAATAATTGATTCACTTGGCCTTTAAATTCTTTTCCATCATCAACTGAATCATGCGAGGGTAAGTTAGCGGGCCTCGCTGGTATATCAGCTGTATGGCAACGCAACAGCAGAAGCACTCTTTTGTGTTAAGGTTCTGCATCTTTGTATCTTGAAGCCATGTCAATGACTGTGAGTGCGTACTTAAATCTTTTTCGTCTAATCCAAACAGAGGGTAATATAGAAGAATCCATTTGATGGGTGTCGTTTGGAGTTGTATTAACAAAGTGTGGTCTCTGTATTCGTCTAGGGGCAGGTAAATAAATTTGCCAAATTGCTTGTTTAGATAACCATTCCTTTGCTGTTTGTTCACTGACCCCCGCCGCTTGGCTTAGCTTTTTAATTGCTGTGATGCCCTTTCCAAAATCCCTTTTGGGGGAATAATAGATTTTGTTCAATTTTTTATTCAGCCAATATTATGTGCAACAAAATACACAACGGTCATACCAACGACAATAAAACCCCATTTCTTGCAATCTTTTGTTTTTTTGATGGTTGATAAAAGTCACTGAATTTTGGTGGGGGCAATGTCTGGACTGGTTTGCCTGTTACTAGATTAATATTGTTTTATTGCTTTATCAACATCTTTAAATATGTAAGCTGCATGCCCCTGTCTTTTCAGTGTGTCATTAATAAAATCTAACTGCTCAAGTCTCTGCCTTTCATAGGCGTCCCTTTTGCAGTGCTAGTTGCTCCCTAGCTTTGTTTTTGTCTTTTTCTCTCGCTGTCATCCCGCAGTTTACTAAATGCGAAATTACTTCCGCTAAAAGCAAGCGCATTCACCACAGCGCCGCCTATCATTATGCGAGTGAAGCCATTTTTTATAAATGTTTTTTTTTTACTAAATTTATATTTCTGGAATTATTCCTTGCTTAACTAGAAAATCTTTCGTAGCAACCGAACTGCAATGATAGCAATTAGCTTTGCTGAATCCTCAAAGTCTAGTTTGCCAAGATCTGCGGTTTAATTTCTTTAACAAGCTTTTACCAAAACATGGTATCCTACACTTTGGCCTCCAATAACAGCAGAATGGTATACAAGGTTGGCAAATTTTTTTCGGTGCTCATTTTTATAAAATAAAATAATTATAATTTAATAAAAAAAAATGAACAGTGATGATCTACTACAGCTACAAGGCGGCCTAAACCCGCCCGAATTATGAATGACCAAGTTGATGATCAAGCTAATTTTGCCCAAAAAGGAGAGGCTGTAAATTTTTTGGCAGCATGTGGGAAAACAAAAAAAGTTCCTCGGAACTGAATTCAGCATTGACAGATTCAACAAATGTCGCCGCAAGACATTTAAGTATCATAACAGGTTGAAGCGCAGCTGGGGTCTAGGGGGAAAGGTGAAAAGTGTTGGGCAAACGGTTCTTAGTTTGTACACTAAACTAGTCAGTAGATTTGTCCCATTGATTCTGAACAAGATCTTACGTATGAAAATTTAAAAGCAAGATCCAGTTTTAACAAAGTCATTAGAGTCTCTAGGGGTGTGATTTTACTATAGATTTGGAACATTGTTATCGCCAATTTAAACATGGGATTAATAACTTTTAATCATATAGATTTTTTTTTTCCTCAAAAATGAACGATCTGGAAAATCAGCAGAATCAGAAAACACTGAACCAGGTGGAGAAAGTTTAAACCCAAACCAGAAAATCATCAGAAAACACTGAACCAGGTGGAGACCATTAAAAAACCCGGGCGTTTTTGAAACAGGAAGAAAATTAGCAGAGTGGAACAGACAAAAAAATTAATGTTACAGCATTAGAAAACATAAACACGCCAACGCCAGAACAAGTTGATTTAATGCCAGCTATAAAAACTCCATGTGATACAAGGGCCCCAAAGTCTTCATGGTATATTGAACTTAAAACTGTTGCCATTTTTGGCGCCATTGCTGCTGTTGGGGGCAGTTATTATGGCTATAAAATATATACACAATGGCAACAGAAACGAAAGAAGTTAAAACAACCTGAACCCTTTAAATAAAAGAAAAGACAACTGCACGCCAAAACCGCCAAAAACAAAGCATCATTTTGATCCATTTATAATGGAATAATATTTTTAAATTTTTAATAAAAATAGATCATGGCGTATTATAAAATGATAAAGTCAATAAATAAAGACATAGAGTCTATAAAAAACATTTCCATAGACCAGAATTGTAATCAATGTGGTTGCTTTGGGTGTAAGACCTTCCTTAAGACCTATGCAGAGAAACGCTGAGCAAGACATCCTCAACGATGACGCGTTTTTTGAGGCGTGGGGTGTCTATCTTAGGGCATCTACTTATTTAAGATAAAAAACATAGTCTTAGGTTCTTAGATCTTAGGTTTAAATTGAGAACAACTTGATTAAAAACTTGCCTAAGAAAATTTTGAAAAGACTTGAGGATGACTTGTAAATGACTTGAGAATAACTTAGTAAGAACTTGTGAATGACTTGAGAATGACTTAAGTAAGAACTTGTGAATGACTTGAGGATGATTGTGAAAAGACTTGAGGATGACTTGTAAATGACTTGAGGGAAAGACTTAAGTAAGAACTTGTGGATGACTTGAGTGTGCATGCGTGGGGTGGGGTGGGGGTGGGGGACGTGCGTGCGTGGGGTGGGGGCGTGCATGGTGGGGGCAGGGACAAAACAAACACCCAAACACAAACACACAATAGCCAGTCCAGGGTGGGGGTGGGGGGGACGTGCGTGCGTGGGGCAGGACAAAACACACAAACACCAACAAACAAACCCAAAAAGTAGAAAAACTACCGGGCTGTGTCCCGCGCGCAACCTCAATCAACCCCAAGTGATCACATAGGGTCGTTTGGCCTAGTTTGCCGCTGAGCTTTGCTGGTGCTGCCGCGCTTTGTAGTCAAGCGATCCCATAGGGGTCGTTTGGCCTGTTTGCCACCGAGCTTTGCAGGTGCTGACGTCATTGGCAGCAAGCGATCACATAGGGTTGTTTGGCCTAGTTTGCTCTGCTCCTCTTTTCTCAACCGGCTTGCAACTGGCTAAGGCAGAGTTACAGCAATTACTGCTGTGGCCGAGCTTTTATGGCGGCTCTAATCGCCAGTAGTAGTACATCCGTCAAATTTTATATTTGGAGCATTTATATGAAGATAGTGCTGGCCACACACTACTCTCTCCATACTGGTAGATGTACTAAGGTCTGCCTATCCCTATCTAGTTTGTTTGCCAGAAATTCGAAAAATCGTTATTCTGTTGCATAAGTTTTAATAATGGTTTGGCGTTTGCTACACAGTTCATTTATATGATTCCTAGCTTGTGGATTTTTGGATAGTTATAAAAACACACAGAAAGTTGAATGAGTTTCTAGCATACGAATCAGACATGTTCACCTGCCGTCTTAAGAAATTAAACGCCATGTTTGATGCGTTTTTTGTTTTTTAAAAATGACTTGGGCTTTTCTCCCAAACCAACGCCCAAAAATTCAACGCGTTTATGGATTGTTTGCTTTGGCCGCTTTTCAACAATGCAGCGCCATTTATTAAATAAGGAACCATCTCATCTATAGTCAAACACCATAAATTTAAAACTGGCTATTTTTTTGTTCAGCAATATTGCCCTTTAACGTTTTTTATTTCCTTGAACCAACAAAACCCTTTAAAAATAGTCGTCCATTTTCCAAAGCAGTCGGTTCACTTTTTTCTTTTTCTGTTCCTTTAGGAAAGCAATACTTCTTTTCGGTTTCGACGGCAACGAACATGCTTCACCTCGTTCTTTTTTCAACAAATACTCTGACATGCAAGTATGGTAAAACTTGTGGTGTTCAAAAGGCAAAAGCCTGCTCTTCAGTGAAACGGGTAGCCATTTTTAGAATAACACACCAAGCACAGAACACAGCGCAATAAAAAAACGTCTTAAATCGTCCGGTAGTCAGTAGAAGAAGAGGGAAACGGTGTTGGTAACTGATCATGTGAGGCTTTGAACAGCGCCCTCACACGGCGGAGAAGATTCGAGAATGCTGATGTCATATGGCGCGATGCGCAGGCCCAGCGTGAGGGGGTGGGGTGAGGGGAGTAGCAGGGCGGCAGTATTGATTTTTTAGCCTCTCAGTTTGTCGGAGGTGTGAGGCGCGCGCGGGCGCGCGTGTATGAGTGTCTGTCTCTGCTGTCTGTCTGTCTGCCTGTCTGTCCGTCTGTGTGGTGTGTGTGTGTGTGTGTGTGTGTGTGTGTGTGTGTGTGTGTGTGTGTGTTGGGGGGTGGGGGGGTGGCGGAGGTGGTGGTGGAGGGGTTGGGGGTGCATGTGTGGAGAGAGGAAGGAGGGAGGTAGACAGCAGTCGGAAGGTGACACAGAAAAGTATGCGAAGAAGTGTGTGTGTATGTGTGTTGTGCGTGTGTGTGTGTGTGGGGTGTGCGTGCATGCGTGCGTGCGTGCGTGTGTGTGTGTGTGTTTTATGTGTGTGGTGTGGGTGTGTGTGTCTGTCTCTCTGTCTCTCTTCTCGTCTGTTGTTCTGAGGGCAACTTAACCTTAGGGTTTCTCTCTCTCTCCCCACTCTGTAATTAACATACCGCGAAGTTAATCGGATAGCCTGGTGCATCCACCGTGTATATGGGCGCGTTCAGACACAACTGCTTTTCCCTGCGTTACTCTATGGGAATGTGTTCAGTCCTGGCTACTTTCCCTACGCTACTCTATGAAAACTTTAGTAAATTAGTATTAAAAACGGACAACCGTACACAGTATGTTTGTTTGTAGATAACGTTATTTTTGGTTACTTGTCAGAGAACAGGAATATGCCGACTCTACGTCACTTTCGCCCGAAAACTGGGTGAGGGCGAAAGTGGCGTAGAGTCGGCATATTCCTGTTCTCTCCCTCCGGTGACACAACTCGGGGAATCCCCGCTGGCTGTCTCCGACCCGTGTCGCCTGCTGTCTGTGTAGCTGTGAGAGACGTGTCCTCCACTCCCGTCACCATCGTCACGCTGCTGTTGACTCTGGGTGGGCCGGGTTGCCATGAACAGGAGGAGGGGAAGAACCACCACTGTCGTCGTGCTTCTTGCCTTGGCTCGGAGTGTCATCGTGGTGACTAGTGGCACTACATCGCGTGAGTGGCTCTGACACATTGACTCTATTCACAACAGTATCGTTCTGAGCATCTGTCTTGCCAGCATTTGATTTTCCCACCTATACTATCACTGCAGTCAACCCCACCTCCCGCCACCTGCGCATATGTTCGAGGATCTGGGAGTCGAGGGCCAATGACAAGCTGACCTTTTTTAAAGTATGCTTTCTTTCCCTCGCTCCTAGCTTGAGCAACTATTTGGGCCTGTGCTTTAGTGAGGTCATTAGCCACTCTAACCCCCTTTTCCTGCAGTTGTTGCCTGGTGTTCCTGTTTGTGATCACTGACATTTTGTCTCTCCATCGCCTAAATTTTACAATCATAGGTCTAGCTTGACCTCGCGTGCATATCCTACCCTGTGAACACGTTCAATGTCCTCATCTGTCCAGTGTTTGTCATCATCAGTACTATTGAGAACATCAACAACTGCTCTAGCACACGTGTCGAATGTCTCGTTGGGTATTTCCTGGGAAATCCCGAAGAAGCGCAGATTGTCTCTGCGTGAGAAGTCCTCGAGCCTGTCCGTGTCTATTTTTAGTTTTTTAAACCTCTTCTTTGATTTCTTCGAGTGCTTCGGTCAACTGTTGCGTCTCTTCTTTTCTGTCATTTGACACAGCAAACAAGTGTTGCACGTCAGTTTTCATGTCGTTCACCGTCTCTGTCAAGTGTCTGTGTTCAACTTCAAGTCTGTCACATTTTCTGTTGATCTCCTCACACTGCTGTTTCACTTGACTAAGATCGTTCCTGATTAAAGTTGTTTGGTGCTGGAACTGTTGCTGTATGGTTTGCATTAATCTCTCCATCAAGTCATCTTGTCCTGTCGTGGTATTCACCGCCGTAACTCCTTCTTCCGTAAGTGCCTGTCCGTCAGGGTTAGGGCCCGGGTTCGTCTCTACATCACCGCTAAGCAGCAGCTTGCGCAGTGAGAACACGGCGTGCACAACACAAAAAGCAAGGACAGGCACTAGCACGTGCGTGTCCAACTGACACATACCGGTGTTGACACACATCATGTGTTCGGTATAAGACGCAGTCCCTTTCATGATTATCTTTTCTCTAATCTTTTCATTGCCATTGATTGCATTTCAAGCACATTTCTATACAAAGTGTTAATAAGGGCTATGATAAACCAGCACATCACAAACGTAACAATAACATCAGTCGAATTTATCAGCGAATCATTGTTCGTGTCTCTGCTCTCCTGTTCCAAAACAACAACCTTCTTTCCGGTGAACCTTGACCTG
>CM031603.1:101852623-101872623 GCA_018398815.1 Conus ventricosus | reverse complement strand
AGCTATCAGACTGTCAACCTAGGGATGGGAGGTAAATTTCTATCAGAGGTAAAGAGATATAAGACAGTAAACCGGGGGGGGGGGGGGAGGTAAGAAGCTATCAGACTGTCAACCTAGGGAGGGGAGGTAAGGAGCTATCAGGCAGTCAACCTGGGGAGGGGAGGTAAAGAACTATCAGACAGTGAACCTAGGGGGGGGGGGGGGGGGGGGGGGGTTTAAAGAGCTAGGAGACAGTGAATCCATGGAGGGGGAGGTTAAGAGTTATCAGACATTAGCCCAATAGATGAGAGTTAAGATCTGCCGGCAATGAACTAGGGAAGGGAGGTAAAGAGCTGTCAGACAGTGAACTCTTGCGGGAAGGTAAAGAGCTATCAGAGAGTGAACCCATGGAAGGGAGGGTAACGAGCTAGCAGATAGTTAACGTAGGGACGGGGAAATAGTGAGTGAACCCATTAAGGAGAGGTATCAGACAGTGTCCCCATGGGGGGGGGGGGGGGGGGGGGTTAAAGACCTTCAGACAGGCCCCCATGTAGGGGAGGTAAACAGCTATGGGGCAGTGAACCTAGGGAGGGGGGGTTTAAAGAGCTATCAGACAGTCAAACCATTTACGGGAGATGAAGACTATCAGACAGTGAACCATTGGGGGCAGGTAAAGAGCTAGCAGACACTGAATATAGGGAGGGGGAGGTAAACAGCTATCAGACAGTGAATTAGAGAGGGGAGGTAAAGATCTATCGAACAGGGAACTAGGGAGGGATGGTAACGTGCTACGAAAAAGTTACCGGGGGGGGGGGGGGGGGGGGGGGGGGGTAAGGAGCTATCAGACAGTGAACCTAGGAAGGGGGGGTAAAGAGTATGAAACAGTGAACCTTGGGAGGGGAGGTAAAGAGCTATGGTAGGGAACCAAGGGAGGGGAGGTAAGACCTATCAGAAAAGTGAACCTAGGGGGGGGAGGTAAAGAGCTATCAAATAGTGAACCTGTGGTGTGTGTGTGTGGGTGGGGGGGGAGCCATGGAGGTAAGGAGCTATCAGACTGTCACCTAGGGAGGGGAGGTAAGGAGCTATACACAGTAAACCCTAGGGGGGAGGAAAAGAGCTATCAGACAGTCAACTTATGGAGGGGAGGTAACGAGCTATCAGACAGTCAACTTATGGAGGGGAGGTAACGAGCTATCAGACAGTCAACTTATGGAGGGGAGGTAACGAGCTAGCAGACAGTTAAGTAGGGACGGGAGAATAGTGAGTGGACCCTTTAAAGGAGAGGTATCAGACAGTGTACCCATGGTGGGGGGGGGGGGGGGGGGGGGTGGATGTAAAGACCCATCAGACAGGAACCCATGTAGGAGAGGTAAACAGGTATGAGACAGGACCCTTGGGGGGGAGGAAAAGAGCTATCAGACAGTCAAAACCATGTACGGGAGATGAAGACCTATCAGACGGGAAACCCCATTCGGGGCAGGCAAAGGGCTAGCGACACTGAATCTAGGGTGGAGGTAAAAGCTATCAGACAGTGAACCTAGGGAGGGGAGGTAAAGAGCTAACAGACAGGGAAACCATTGGGTCCGGAGGTAACGAGCTATCAGATAGTAAAACGAGGGGGGGTAGAGGTAAGGAGCTATCAGAGAGTGAATCTAGGGAAGCGATGTAAAGAGCTATAAAAACAGTGAACCTAGCGATGGGAGACAAAGAGCTATCAGACAGTAAAACCCAGGAGGGGGGGTTTTAAGAGATATCGAGACATAAGACCAATAGATCGGAGTTAAAATCTATCCGGCAATGAACCTAGGAAGGGAGGTAAAGAGCTGTCAGACAGTAAACTCTCTTATTTATTGTGTTTTCTCTTGTTCATTTCATTCAAAGGCAACACACCACTACTTTACCATCACACCCTCCCCCTCCACTCACTCTCCTTCCCCTCCTCGTCTCTTCTCATTCCCCACTCTTCCTCTACTTCCATTCTCTCTCTGTCTCCCCCCTCTCTTTCCCCCCTCCCCCCCCCCCCCCCCCTCTCTCTCTCTCTCTCCCCTTTTCCCTTTTCCTCCTCCTCACTTTACTCTCCCCTCTTTCCTCGTGCCCTATTCCTCGAACTCTACTCACCCTCTCTTCCACTGTCCCTCTGTTACTTCACTCACCACTTTGGCTTCACAAGGGGAGTATTGTGCATGTTATGTCTGTACTTTTTTTTGTTTGTCGCTGAGGAAGGCATTTTGCCGAAAAGTTCTTGTCCGTTTTGTGTGTGCATTAAATCGTCGTTACTTCACACTTTGTTATGTGTGCTCTTCTGCTTTTTGGTCTTGGAGGGGAGGAAAAAGAGCTATCGTGAGTGAACCCATGGAGGGGAGGAAACGAGTTTAGCAGACAGTTAACGTACGGACAGGTGGTTAAGATCTATCAGGTTTGATCCCATGGCTGGGAAGAAAAGAGCTAACAGACAATAAAACTCAAGACAGGGAAGTAAAGCGTATCAGACAGAGAACCTATCAATGGAGCTAAAGGGCTACCAGACAGTTTAAAACCCTGGCGGGAGTTAAAGAGTTATTCAGACAGTGAACCATGTAAGGGGGGTAAAGAGCTATCAGACAGTGAACCTAGGGATGGTAGGTAAAAAGCTATCTGACATGGAACCTAGGAAGGGGAGGTTTAAAGAGCTAACAGACAATAAACTCAAGATAGGGAGGTAAAGCGCTATCAGACTGTGACCCATCAATGGAGCTAAAGGGTACCAGACAGTTAAACCATGGACGGGAGTTAAAGAGCTATCCGAAATGAACCCATTTGAGGAGAGGTTTGAGAACAGGAAAACACCGATTCTAAAATTTACCCTAGCCCTCACCTAGGTTCGGGGTAGGGCGACCCAGAATCGGTGTTTTCCCGTTCTCTGACAAGTTTAAAACTTCAATAACCAAAAAATAACGATTATCTACAAACAACATACTGTGTAGGATTATCCGTTTTCAATACTAATTTACTAAACTTTTCAGATTTCAGTTTTTGCTTAATCCCGTGTTTTTCCTGGTCATTTTCAAAAACATCTTTTTCACGCAAACATTCATCAAATGCATCTCTGTCTTTATGTGAATAAACATACAGTCTTTTAATTGTTCTCTAAAGTCTTTTAAAACTGAGTTATATTTCTGACATAAAATCCACACACTTATTCCAGCATGTCTTCCACTAAAGGTAGTTTTGACAAAGTTTTTCTTTTTTTAACTATGTCTCTTTCTGCTGAACAGTCATCTATAATAAATAGTGTCTGCGTTCCTTCAAACAATTTAAAAAAGTGTTTTTAAACACTCACTCAGTTTATTGCTAGGATCAACTAAAAATATGTTATCATTATCCATATAAACCTTCTATCGTGATATGCTTTGTTCCATTTAAGTGTTGGGCAGAAAATCACAATATAATCAAAAATTTTAACGATAAACTGTTTGTAACAGGTCGAGGATAAATATTGTTTTCCCACAACCAGTCTGTCCACAAATCAATGAAAATGAGGGGTTTTTGCCATAAAGTTTAACTGTTCCATAGTTTTATAACAGAATTTAATCTAATCAGTTATTATTTTATCATTTCTCTCCGTCAAAACTTGTTCAGTATATAAAACCCTATGAGGCCTAAATGTGTAAGGGTTAATCCAATTCAGTTCTGTAAGATTGTTTTTATTTAAGTCAACATTGATTTTGTTGCTTGTTGTTATGATCTTAATATCCTACCATTGTGAAGAACGACGATGGTAACTTTAAGGCATTTAACGTCTAAGTTTTGCCAGCTAAAATTAATTCCTTTTATAAGGACGTCACTAACGCCCACAACCCCATCCCTCTCCACATCTTTAAAGACAGAAATTTCAAATATCATTGTGAAACGCATCTCCTAATTTTCTGCTTGGAAAGAAACTGTAATTTTGTTTGAAGCATTTCCTTTTTAACCGTTTCTCTTCTGTGGAGGATTTTACTGTTTTTTTCCCCTACGGCGGTTTATTTCAATCTCTTTCCCACTATTGTCGTCCGGCATAAGACTTACAGTAAAGGGCTAGAGTTGAATGCTTTTCTGAAACTTTTTTGGCGGCCTAAAAAATGTAAAATGGGCTTATGAATTCAAATTTTATTTCCCATTCTAAATATGGTTCTAAGTGCCATTTGAGGTCAGGTTTTCGAACTATTTATTTCATACTGGCCAACATTATTTGCTTCTAGATTGCGCGTTGTTCTAGTTTAGGAAACTTTTGCTGTCGCCAACCTCTTTTGCGTTTATAATCACCATCTTTAGTGTATCAAAAAACCCTACAAGGCTTATCTCCGTTTTGTTCAAAGTCCGCAACGTCTGCAAGGTCTTTTAATTCTAAAGTTATACACCTCACAGGCACTAATGTAACTCCGGATTCTTAGGCCCCGCGACATTTTTTAGTACAACTTATTTTTTATTTCCAAACAATGTGCAGGTTATCACATTTTACGACTTTCCCTGTTTTGTCTGCAAATTTTTTTATTAAATGATCCGACCCTTCCCCAAACTAATCTTTTAAACTGTAAATTAGGGAATTGTATAATTTCATAATCGCAATATGCAGCTTTCCCAGATGGAAGAGCTCTTAAAACAGTTTAGGGCCTTCCATCATATAAGTTTTCATCAGTGCTCGCTCGTCTAAATGAACATAGAGTAATGAGTGTAAAGCAGATCGAGCGGTTTTCCCCCTCATAAGTAGTTTTGTCTGGTGTAAATCTAAAAACTATGATTGTCAGCGCAAAGCCCAACATTTTAGCTAGCTCTTTATCAAAATAGTAACCTCCTTCTTCTTCAGGCTTGAATGTTAACATTGTTTTTAGATTTGCCCTTTTTTAAGTTTGAGAGTAATGTCGAAGTTACTCATTGTTCTTTTAGTGAGCAAAACCGTAATAACCATTCAGGTATTGTTAACTGGCTAACTTTGGCCCCTGATTTTTCAAGTTTTAGAATCTTATTATTCTCCCTTTGGGTTCACTTATATTAAACCATACGACTTTGTAAAAATTTCATGGAGTGCGACCGTTCTGGTTCCGCAATCGTTATCAATAGCTGTTCTAAAAACGAAGGACGGTCTTGAGTTGTTATTGTTACAAACATTTTTTAAACGAAATAAAAATGAGTGCATTCAAATATATGGCGCCCAAAAAATTTCTGTTGGGCCGCACTACAATCTTAAAAATATAACCACTGATACTCTTGGCATTTCTGTGACTCAGTCTGACGCCTTTTTAAGTAAAGGTTAGTACTCCATTGAAGAGCTATCTTAACCCTCCTATTAAAAACGACCACATCCCGAAAGTGTGGTTTAGTCATCCGATGCAGTTTTATCAGAACCAGTTAAATTGTGCTGTGTTTTGTGCATCAACTGGGTGTGGAGTATCGTATGCTGATCATTTAAATCATCCTGATTCTTTGGTGAGGTCAGTGTATAGATTTCATTTTTATTACACCTTCAGACGTATTTTGACTGAACTGCAAGCACCATTACCAAATGACAAACCGTTTAATCCATTTAGCAACAGAATAGACATGAAGGCTTTTGAAAGGATCTGTAACGAATTCGATATTAATGTTAAGACAGACTTTAGACAAAGTTGGATCTTAATCATGGTCTAGGCACCCTTATTTTTGGGGCGTGCACAGAAAGTATAAATATGACTGGAATCCTCCTTACACATCTTTCTCTTCAGGCACAGCTGTTCACCTCGGGTCCATAGAGCAAGAGCATAAAACAGCATGGACAACATTTATCTTAGACACTTCTAAGGGCCTAACTAAAGCAGGAATAGAACGAATAAACGACTCTATTCGTACTTACGTTTGGTGTTTGCTAGGTTCGCAAGCACAAACAAGATCGAGCATAACCGATCCTTCTACTGGCTTTGACGCACAAAAACAATACTTAGCAAATTTAGAGGACGCCATTAATTCTACAGTTGATTTGCCTTCAAGTATAAAAAGGTACCAAAATGTTTTACATTACGCAAGATCGTAAGTAGACTTTGCTGTTGGCACTGGATTATACATGCTGCCCTTATGGTCCTCAGACTCCAGATAGGCACATTAATAATCTACAATATGAAATCCTTTTGTGGCAGGCAAATTGCAGAAAGGTCAGGAAAAAACGAAAATAAATTCTGTGCCAGTTCATATTGCAAGCTAGTTAAAAAACAAGATGAGCACAACAAGATAAGTAATACCTATCACCAAGGGCTCCAATGACTAAAGCGCCATTGAAGAGCGGACTGCTGTTAGCGATGGCAATGAATATGAAAAGACAGCATTGTTGTTGTATTTTATGGCATAGGATTACATAACGCATTTTTTACTTACTAAAATATACCACAACTATTAAGAGAAATAATGTCCATAAGTGCTCGCCATAAGCCAAACTACTTTGCCTGCAGTAGACATAAGCCAGCTAACAACACCCCTATATACCTGGTAAAGCATCCGCGGCTTTACCGGCTAATTTTTTTAATAAACCTGCAAGTTGATTCATGCTGTTTTTTTTACCAATGATTTATTATGGTGGAGGCGATGGCGGTGGAGGCACTGGGCGTTGGTCCGCCGCCGCCTGTAATAGCCATTAACAGGTGTACTTTTTGCAAATTCTAAGGCCGTTATATCGCTTGCTTATTGTGACTCCTTGCTCATCTAATCAGTGTTCGGATTCGTTCTGCTAGCGTTGTGTCTTCATTAAAATTCATTTGGTTTGTTTTACTTATCGCTCACTTGAGTTCGTATTTGTTATCGGTTAGTAGACAACACTTATAGTCTTGCTGAATATCTCTTGTCAAGATCTTTTAGTCTTTGGGTTTTTCTTTTTTATATCAGGCCATAAGTTGACGTCAGACAAGCTATCATACGTGTTTTTCTTTTTCTCTTTTTATATGACATCATCTATTTCACACGTTTTGCTAAATTGTTTGTAATATTCGCCTCTAATGGTTCTTTAAGCATGATTCATGGCCCCCCCCCCCCCCAGGGCCCGCTATTTTTCGCATGGGTACGTGGTGAGTCGTGTATAGTACTTTACTGCTGTTTCTTCTGAGAAAAACTGGTTGCTGCTTCTATTGCATTTTATTTAATGTCCTGCGATTGATTTAATTCTTTAAGTTCCAGGTTTTGCATTTGGTTATCGGTTGGGAGATTTGTAGGGTATGTTTTGATGTTTAGCAATGCCTCCCGTTCTAATTTTGGTTTACATAATGCAGGCGATTTTTGATCTTTCACTCTGAGTCTTTGTTTAATTGTACTCTTGGCTAATACATTTGATGGGTCTGGTTTAGTTGTAAGGCGTACAGTTGTCCTTGATCGTTTTTTCTCAAACAAAATGGTTTCATCTTTTCTCAAAATCATCTGGGATATAATTTCGGGAGGGGTTCTTGTCTTACTTTGGTAAAAATGATCTTGATCCTATCTTTATGTTAATTCTTGCATCATTGAGGACGTGAGCGATGCTGTATCAAAGGAGCCATTTCGCTATGTCGTCTCAGGTTCTAGACATCTTAATCTTCTTCACCTTTCATTTGCCATGTTTTTAATTAATTTTCTTTTTATTTTGTTTTATAAAAAATGTCGCAACATTATGGTTCAATTTATTGACCCGCATAGAAGACTGAAGAGCCCTTTGGCCGTGATGGGGAAATAACGGAATTTTACTGTTCCAAATATTACGTATAATTGATGCAGTTCAATCTTACTGTTAAATTTCCAGAACTAGGAGCAGAGAAGTGATGGTGCCAGGCCCGGCTCGCACGTCTTACCTTTCAAATAGAACTCGAATCAACAAACTGACACAACAGGACAGTTGTCCAGAATTTGGGGCGGGCAATCGTTAAGAAAATTTTCTATTTAAATCTTGTGGGGCAAGAATATTTTTTATTTACACAATGCAGACATATTTTTATAATATTCTGATCTTGGCTAACCGGGAATGAAAGGGCTGATCTTGCGTTTCAAGGAATCGAAAATGAAGAAGCACGAATCCTTTGAATAGGACTCCAGCCATATATTAATGACGGCAAATAAGTATGTAGCCGTTAATGTTGGTTATGGAAATCGATTTTCCATTCCCTTAGATTTTGAGTTGTTTAAAAAGCGCATGAGCCATTCTTTCATGGGAGCATTTAATGACAGTTTGTCATTTGAACTAACCTTTTTTTATCGAATACAAAAGTGTTATCTAGATCATCAGACACCGAAGCAAAGTACAGTATTTCGTCTCTCGTTTGAGTTGTCGTTGTTAGCAACCCCAATTTTGAAATGGCTGATTGAACTAATAATCAGTCAAAATTAGCTATATTTTCGAAAGAGTGATTCTTTACATACAACATATCCCAGAAGCATGATATGACGCTTTATGGTATTTTTGTTTTAGTATTGCCGCAGCAAGATCACTTAAAGGTATTTTATTGCTGTGTGAAGATGAAAAAACCATTCAAAAGAGGAAGTGAAAAGTTTATTAATCCTAAAATAACGAAAGTACAATGTTCGATTGGGGGTAGCCCCAAACCCAAATCTACGCTAGCGGGTTTAAAACCTTATCAGCATTTTGTGAAAATAAGAAAATTGTTTGGGGGTGGGGGGGGGGTAGAAATCCAACGGTAGACCTTGTGTCTAAAGATCTACACCTTCACAGTGTAAGACTTGATGATTATTTAACAACAAAAAAACGGTTTATGGATTGACCTAAGATCGACAGAGGATAATCAGTTGCATGGAAGTGGGAGAATGTTAAAGACGGAATAAACATTCAAATTGATAAAGAAAAAGATGGGCGATAAACCATTAATGTACATTTGTTTTAATATATGATGCGCAGCTGAATATTCAAGATAACAGTTTTAAAAGATATACAATACTAAATTATTTTTTCATTTTTAAAAAAGCATGTCTGTTCACGTTTATCCAAAAGTACCTACAGCGCCAGAGTTCCCAAAACGAAGGGATAGTAGAAACCCCTAACATAAAAACCTTCAGATTAACAAAAAATTACGCAAATGCAACAAAAACTAGAGCAAGACCTTTCAAAATACACAAAACCGGCGAAGGTATTCTGCTGCTTCAATGCTGTTACATATGTTAATACTGGAACATCAACTATAAGCGCTCTATGGGCAGGGACAAGTGTAGGTCTCTTAGCAACAGGCGTTGGTGCACCCGCAGCTTTACCTTGGGAAAGGTTTGTCTTTAGCTCTCGGTGTGTGTTTCATTAGCTGTAAGTGCTGCTGAAAAAAATTAAAAACTAAACCCCAAAAAGCACACAGCTATGGTTCAACAAATTTAACAGCTAAACTTAGCTCGTTCAAACTGACAATAAATAAAGCGCTAGTTGACTCAAAACATACGGATGAAGAATTTATCGTTTACAGGCCGATTTTGATGACTACAAAAGACAAAAGTTTGATCTTCAAAGAAAGGCAAGGGCAAGTTTTCTCAACAGCCAGACACCGAGCAGATAAAAAAGGAATGCTTAAAAAAAGTAAACGAAACATTAAACTCTGTTCTAAACAGCTCACATTTAAAAAACGCCAAAGGGCGTTTTATACTTTAGTTTAAGTCCAAAGCACAAAAAGACCGTTGATATTGATTAATTTTTTTTTAAATTTAAATAAATTTTGAGTTAGAAAAGAAACTCAACATGGAAAAATATATGAAGGACAAGACGAATTGTTTTTTAAGCAATGCAAGAAGATTTTCAAGAGCACTGAATGATATTGATTTTGAAGTCATTGATCCAGCAAGCGTACGGGCAAGGGTTTTACATGCTATTTTCCAAGTTCCAGGTAAACTAACAATAGACCCGCCAGTTAAAGTAATGTTTTGCTGTTTTAATCGCTATGTAACAATAAATGAAGAAAATCTAGAAGTCTGGGTCTCCAACTAAACAGCAGACTATTCTTTCTCATAATGACTTAACACCCGGTTGGGGAGACGAATGCTTACACAGTTTGATGTGGCCGCCGAAGAAGCCAAAATGAGAGGCTCTGGTTGGTCAGAGGGCGAAGTCTTAGAGATCAGATTAAACAGGCTAAGTATGCACCGATTGTAGGCAAGTCTTACATTCCACTACCTCCAGCATTAGTCGCAAAAAGAGCAGTTCTAAACATAAAGAATTCAGACAACAAATGTTTCATGTGGTGTGTTCTCGCAAGGCTGCATTATATCCGCAAAAACGCAGAGAGAGTGTCTAACTATCACCCTTACATCAATGATCTTAACTTTAGTGGGGTGTCCTTTCCTGTTAGTGTAGACCAAATTGATCAGTTTGAAGAACAAAACAAACCAATAACTGTCAATGTCTACACATGGGATGAGGAAACAAATCTACAGCCGATTAAAGTGTCCAAGAACAGTCCAACGATTGGCGAGCCAGACAAAAATCATGTTGACTTACTACTAATGTTTTCACCAGCGGGGCTACCGCATTACACATTGATACGCACAATGAGTAGATTATTGGCCCATACTTCAAAAATTGGGCATAAACAAGAATTCTGCAGAAAATGTTTAACAAGAATGCCATCCGTTCCAGCCGCGCTTGAACATAAGAAACATTGTATCGGTCCAGTTGACTGTAATACAGAACTAATTACGCCCCCAGAAGGCAGTAAAGTTAGTTTTAAGAACTGGAAACGGATGCAACATTCTCCATACGTAGTTTACGCAGACTTCGAGTCGCTTATTGTTCCTTATGAAGGGCCAGCGCCACAAAACTTCGAAAAACAGTCTTAATGAGTAATCATCAGATTTGTTCATTTGCCTTCATTATTGTCAGGTCGGATGGCGCTCATTCAACGCCAGAATTATACAGAGGACCAAATGCTGCAGAATACTTCTTAAAACGCATGCAGCAAGTGCGTAATGATTGTTCTAATAATCTGAATTTATCTGAAATCATAATGACGCCTGAAGACCAACAACAGTATGACTCAGCCACTCACTGTTGGATTTGCGGTTTAGGCCTCTCATCAGACGCTGCGAATTCGAAAGTAAGAGACCATGATCACATTAGTGGAAAGTTCAGAGGAGCAGCACACAGTAAATGCAATCTTCAACTAAAGTTTGATCCTAAGACATGGAAGCTGCCCATCTTCTTTCATAACTTGCGAGGTTACGACTCTCATCTTATAATGAAAGCAGTGGGCGATGCCTTCAGGGTGTCATGCATCGCACAGTCATCAGAAAAGTACATGTGTTTCACTTTAAATAACATGTCTTTTTATGACTCTATGCAGCACATGATGGGTTCATTAGAGTCGCTGGCTATGTCCTTAAAGTCCTGCCCAATAACGGAAGAATATTTTGACCCAACGCTTGTTAGAAAGGGTGTTTACCCTTATGAGTACATGAACAGTTGGCAAAGGTTTGACGAAGATACACTTCCACCTAAAGGCGCGTTCTTTTCTAGTCTTAGAGGAAAGGACATCAGCGATTCTGATTACCAACATGCTCAAGATGCGTGGCAGAAGTTAGAGTGTAAAACGATGGGAGACTATCATGACTCATACTTGATGGCTGATACATGTTTGTTGGCGGACGTTTTTGAAAATTATAGAAAGACCTGCATGAAACATTATAGCCTGGATCCCGCGCATTACATTTCTGCGCCCGGGATGAGTTGGGATGCTTTCTTAAAGTTTACTGGAGTACAAATTGATTTATTGTCTAACCTGCCAATGATTCAGATGATTGAAAACGGATTGCGCGGAGGAATTAGTATGGCGTCGCATCATTACTGTAAAGCAAACAACAAATACTTGGACGACTATGATCCAAGTAAAAGGTCTAACTATCTCATGTATTTAGATGCAAACAATCTGTACGGATGGGCAATGGCGCAATCACTTCCGTTACGCAACTTTAAAATGTACACAGAAGACAATCCGAAAAATATTCAAAGAGCATTAAAGTGGTTGAAGAGTTTGACGCCAGATCAACAGCGTGGTTTCATTCTAGAAGTTGACTTAGAATATCCTCAGGAACTCCATGACCTGCATAATGACTACCCATTAGCAGCAGAAAGTCTAAAGATGGCAAAAACAGAGCCGCCTAAACTTGTGCCTAATCTTCGGGGCAAAAAAAATTATGTCTGTCATTACAGACTTCTACAATTTTATTTAAGACACGGTTTGAAGTTGACAGCTGTTCATCGTATAATTGCTTTTGATCAAGAACAGTTCATGAAACCATACATCATGAAGAACACTGATCTCAGAACTAAATCCGCAGATGCTTCAGAAAAAGACTTTTTCAAGTTGATGAACAACAGCTGTTTTGGAAAGACTATGGAGAATCCGCACAAGCGTAAAGATGTCAGATTGGTCACCAGAGAAAACGAAGCAATTAAGCTGACTTCTAAACCTAATTATCAGGACTTCAGAAGATTTCATGATCAGCTTTTTGGTATAATGATGAAAAAAAAGAAAGTCAAATTGGACAAGCCCGTTTTTATTGGGTTTACTGTTTTAGAATTATCAAAGCTTTTAATGTTAGAATTTCTTTATGACTGCTTTAAACCCTCGTATCCAGAGTCCAGAGTACTTTACACAGATACAGATAGTTTTGTTATAGATATCCCTACTGAAGACATCTATAAAGACATGGAAATCGAAGTGGCTAAAGGACATGCGGGATGGTATGATACATCTGATTACCCTAAAGATTCGCCTTTACATTCATCCGTTAATAAGAAGGTTTTAGGAAAGATGAAGGGTGATTATCCGAGGGGTGATTAAGGAGTTTATTGGTTTAAGGTCGAAAAAGTACAGTATTTCGAGCCCGGGGAAAAATCTTTTAAAAAGCAAAGGGAATATTGCAGTGTGGGGCGTCAAAAATTCGCATGAAATAAAAGAAGCATTTTTGGTAATAAAATTTTCTCATGAAACGTAAAACGGATCTAATCTCAAGAGTCAACACAAAGGTTTTAACAAAAAGTCTTAATAGAACAAACACAAAACGTGTGTTTTGTTTAATCCAGAGTTTTCATATGCAATCGGGCGATTGGAGACAGCGTAATTATATATCTTCTTCGGGTATATATTCAGGCCCATATTTTTCATCAACTTTATCTATAAAATCAATCATATCATCCTCCAATTCAGACAAATTTTTTCTCATGTTTGCTTGATGCGCTTGAATATTTTTATTATTTCAAGATTTTTTTTCCCCCATGTTGATAATCAAAATTTGGGATTTTGGGTTGTAGGTGATCTGGATGCATTGCTATGTGCTGATGAACCCTCGCAAATGTTGCACTATAGCAGAACTCAATCAAATGATTCCCATATCAGTTCGAAGGTCTTTTCCTTTATCATTCTTGTTTCATTCTGCGCTTCTTCTGAGCTTCCATTTTAAACTCAATATATTTACGTAAATTAACTAAGCAACTGGAACTGTGTCTGGCGGGATTATCTGCAGTTCTTCCTTCAAAAAAGATCTTTGAGGAGCTGGTTGTTTTGTTGTGTCAGTTTCTCGTAAATAATACACGGGCGGATTCATTTTTACAATTCTTTTTATTTCATATGGATCAACACTCCAAACTGGATCTGTTGCCCTGATGCGAGTGTCCCCTTCTGTTTCCCCCCGGTAAATAAAGGTACCTTACTTTCAAACCAAATGGTAATTAGTTTCCCGGATGAACTGACGTCTCCTTCAACAACATTTATTGTTTTTCTTTGATTGCTTGTACTGGTTTTAGCCCTTTAAATTCTTCATTATTCATTGCGCGCAAAACTGAGGGCAATCTTCTAACCCATTCTGTGTTGCGAGAATTGTCAATAAGCTCTCTGTGATACTGGTAGGAGAAAAGTCTTTCGGCTAACTGTTTGTTAAAGTTTTCAACTAAAGCCTGTGATCTGTGAACTCCTGGGATGCCTCTTTAATGGTAACTCTATGTTTTAATAATAATTGATTCACTCGGCCTTTAAATTCTTTTCCATCTTTCGACTTGAATCATGCGAGGATAAGTTAATGGGCCTCGTTGGTATATTAGTTGTTTTGGCAACAGCAACAGCAGAAGCACTCTTTTGTGTTAATGGTTCAGCATCTTTATATCTTGAAGCTATGTCAATGACTGTAAGTGCGTACTTAAATCTTTTTCGTCTAATCGTATCAGAGGGTAAATATAAAAGGGTCCATTTGATGGGTGTCGTTCGGTATTGTATTGACAAAGTGTGGTCTCTGTATTCGTTTGGGTGCAGGTAAATAAATTTGCCAAATCGCTTGTTTAGATAACCATTCTTTTGCTGTTGTTCACTGACTCCCGCTGCTTGACTTAGCTTTTTTATTGCTTTGATACCCTTCCATATCCTTTTGGTGAATAATAGATTTTGTTCATTTTTATTCAGCCAATATTTATGCGCAACAAAATACACGACGGTCATGCCAAAGACAATAAACCGATTTCTGCATCTTTTGTTTTTCTGATGGTTGATAAAAGTCACTGAATTTTGGAGGGGGCAATGTCTCGATTGGTTTGCCTGTTACAAGATAATATTCTTTTATTGCTTGATCAACGTCTTTAAATGTGTAAGCTGCATGCCCCTGTTTTTTCAGAGTATCGTTAATGAAATCTAACTGCTCGATTCTCTGCTTTTCATAGCGATCTTGTGCTGCAGCTAGTTGCTCCACAGCTTTGTTATGCCTTTTTCTCTCACCGTCATCCCGCAGTTTACTAAATGCGTAATTACTTCCGCTAAAGCAAGCGCATTCACCACAGCGCCGCCTATCATCATTACAAGTGAAGCCATTTTTTATAAATGTATTTTTTATTTACATATTTATACTGTCCGGAATTATTCCTTGCTTGACTAGAAAATCTTTCGTGGCAAATGAAGCTGCAATAATAGCAATTAGCTTTGCTGAATCCTCAAAGTCAAGTTTGCCAAGATCTGCCGGTTTTATTTTTAACAGGCTTTTACCAAGCTTTGAGTATCCTACACTTAGGCCTCCAATAACGGCAGAATGGTATACAAGGTTGGCAACAGTTTTTTCGGCGCTCATTTTAAAAACAAAATAATTATAATTAATAAAAACATGAACGCCGATGATCTTTTAAAACCCTTTCCCCGAACTTATGATTACAAATGCCCTGGTTGATGAGCAAGCTATTATGCCTAAAAAAGAAAGGCTGTATTCTTTGCAGCATGTGGAAAAACAAAACAGTTCCTCGGAAATGAATTCAGCATAGAACAGATTCAACAGATGTCGCCGCAAGACATTTTAAAGTATCATAACAGGTATGAAGCGCAACTTGGATCAAGAATGGTAAAAAGTGTAGGGCAAACGGTTCTTAGTTTGTACACTAAACTAGTCAGTAGATTTGCCCCCATTGATTCTGAACAAGATTTTATGTATGATTTAACGCAGGATCCAGTTTTAACAAAGTCATTAGAGTCTCTAGGATGTGATCTATACTACAGATTTGGAACATTGTTATCGCCATTAATCATGGGATTAATAACTTTTAATCATATAGATTTTTTTCCCTTCAAAATGACCGAGCCAGAAAATCAGCAGAATCAGGAAACATTAAATCAGGTGGAGAAGTAACCAAGCCAGAAAATCAGCAGAATCAGAAAACACTGAATCAGGTGGAGACCAGTGAAAAGCATCCTCATCCTGGGCGTGTTAAAGCAGGAAGAAAATTAGCAGAGTGGAACAGACAAAAAAAATTAATGTTACAATCACAAAATATAACTCATAATGAAACATAACACCGCCAACGCCAGAACAAGTTGATTCAATGCCAGCTATAAAAACTCCATGTGATTCAAGACCTACAGCACCAAAGTCTTCATGGAATATTGAACTTAAAAAACTGTTGCCATTTTTGGCGCCCTTGCTGCTGTGGGGGGGCGGTTATTACGGTTATAAAATATATAAAGAATGGCAACAAAACAAAAGCAATCAAAAAAATCTGAACCACTAAATACAGAAGACAGCAGCACGCCAGCACGCCAATAACAAAAAATCATTTGATCCATTTAAAATGCAATAATATTTTAAGAACTTAAATTTAAATTTTTTTAATAAAAATAGATCATGGCGTATTATAAAATGATGGAGTCAATAAATAAAGACATGGAGTCTATAAAAGACATTTCCATAGACCAGAATTGTAATCAATGCGGTTGCTTAGGTGTAAGAACTTCATTAAGATCTATGCAGAGAACGCTGAGCAAGACATCCTCAACGATGACGCGTTTTTGAGGCGTGTGTGTACTATATTAGGCATCTACTATTTAAGATAAAAACATAGATTGTATTTTTTTTTGGATAATTATAAGATAACTTAAATAAGAACTTGGTTGTACTTAGAGGATGACTTAATTACAATCTTGAGGTAACTTGAGCAAAAACTTAAGGATGACTTGAGGACGACTTGAGTAAGAACTTAGAAGTGACTTGAGGATGACTTGAGGGTGACTTGAGTAAGAACTTGTGGATGACTTGAGGATGACTTGAGGATGACTTGAGGGCAACTTGAGTAAGAACTTAGAAGTGACTTGGGGTGACTTGAGGATGACTTGAGGACAACTTGAGGATGACTTGAGGACAACTTGAGTAAGAACTTAGAAGTGACTTGAGTGCATGCGTGGGGTGGGGGGTGGGGTGGGGGGTGTGCATGCGTGGGGTGGGGGGTGGGGTGGGGGGTGTGCATGCGTGGGGTGGGGGGTGGGGTGGGGGGTGTGCATGCGTGGGGTAGGACAAAACACACAAACACCAACAAACAAACAAGAAGTGAAACTACTAGGGCCACTTCTTGCTTTGTGACTAAACAGGTTGTGTCTCACACGCAACCTCAATCAACTAGGCCAAGTGATCATATATGTGATCACTTGGCCTAGTTTGCCGCTGAGCTTTGCAGGTGCTGCCGCGCTTTGCAGGTCAAGTGATCACATATGATCACTTGGGCCCAGTTTGCAGGTGCTCCGTGCTGACGTCATTGGCGGCAAGCTGCCGCGCTTTGCAGGTCAAGTGATCACATATGATCACTTGGCCTAGTTTGCTGTGCTCCTCTTTTCAACCAGGCTTGCAACTGGCTTTGGCAGAGTTTTCAGCAGTAATTGCTGTAGCCAAGCTTTTATGGCGGCTCTAATCGCCAGTAGTAGTACATCCGTCATTGTATATTTGGAGCATTTATATGAAGATAGTGCTGGCCACACACTACTCCTCTCCATACTGGTAGATGTACTAAGGTCTGCCTAGCCCTATCTAGTTTGTTTGCCAGAACATTCGAAAATCGTTATCCAGTTGCATAAGTTTAATAATGGTTTGGCGTTGCTACACAGTTCATTTATACTGATTCCTAGCTTATGAAAATTTTGGATAGTTATAAAAACACATAGAAATTTGAATAAGTTTTCTAGCATGCGAATCAGCCATGTTTACCTGCGTCTTAAGAAATGAACGCCATGTTTGATGCGTTTTTGTTTTTTAAACATGACTTGGGCTGTCTCAAGCCAACGCCCAACAATCAACGCATGATGGATTGTTTTGCTTTGGCCAACTTTCAACAATGCAGCGCCATTTTTTAAATAAGGAACCATCTCATCGATAGTCAAACACGCATTGAAATTGGCTGTATCTTGGTCAACAATATTGCCTTCAACGTTTTCATTTCCTTGAACTAACAAACCTTGAAGATAGTCATTCATTTCCAAAGCAGTCAGTTTGCTTTTTTTCCTTTTCTCCGCCTTCTAGAAAAGCAATGCTTCTTTTTGGTTTAACTGGTAAAGAACATGCTTCACCTAATTCTTTTTTCGACAAATACTCTAACATGCAGTTAAAGTAAAACTTGTGGTCTTCAATAGCGAGAGCCTGTTCTTCAGTGAACATGTTAGCCATTTTAAAATACCACAACACAGCACAGTACACAGCACAGTAAAAGCGTCCTGCTAGTCCGGGAGTCAGTGGGGAATGTGGTGTTCCTAGTCATGTGAGCGCCGTAAGCACTGCACTTAATTGTAAAACGCCTCGCTGATTGGTCCGCTGTGACATCAGCCCATCGCGTGTCAAGTGGCAGCCTTGACGTAGCAGCCTAGAATGTTCCTGATGCAATTGTTGGCCTGGGAGAGAAGAAACGCAAGGCGTGTTTTATTGATTTTTTGGTTAGAACATAGGGAAACACACAGTTTGTAAACGGGCCGCACAGCCTGCTGACTTACTACGTCGTTATAATTGTGTTGTCTTGGTCTTGCAAAAAAGGTGACAGAGTAGTACAGACTGTTTGAGGGAACGCAGACACTATTTATTATAGATGACTGTTCAGCAGAAAGAAACACTTTGTCAAAACTATCTTTCAGTGGAAGACATGCGGGGATAAGTGTGTGGATTTTATGTCAAAAATATAAACAGTATGTATGTTTGTAGCGTTTACTAACAAAAACTAATAAATACCCAAATTTCCCGACTCAAAACCGGCCGGAATTCGTGCAATATTACCTTCCATCCACCCACCCACCCTCCTTTTTGTCTCCACCCTGCCCTTTCCCCCACCCCTCCACCACCCGCCTCCCCAAGAAGACCTAGACTATCTTCAACGGTGGGAGAAGAAGTGGCAGACGTCAACAACGCCAGCCGAGCGCCACCGGCCCCCGCCTTATGGTGGTTACAGTTAGTTAATTACAGGTATCGCATGAGCCACCAGGGCCGCTGTGCATGGTACACTCAGCCAAGTCTTAGTTTGATGACTGTCTCCGCAAAAATGATGTTATTGAAAAAGACTGTGTGCGCAGAAAATGATGTTATTGATAATGATCAGAAAAACGCGGGAAAACTGAAAACTGAAAAGTTTAGTAAATTAGTATTGAAAACGGATAACCTACACAGTATGTTTGTTTGTAGATAATCGTTATTTTTTGGTTATTAAAGTCTTACTTGTCAGAGAACAGGAAAACACCGATTCTAGGTCGCCTAGCCCCGAACCTAGGTGAGGGGAGAGGGTGAGTTAGAATCGGTGTTTTCCTGTTCTCTGAGGTAAAGACCTACCGGACAGTAAACCCATGGAGGGGAGGTAAAGAGCTAACAGACAGTGAACCATGGACGGCAGGTAAAGAGCTACGAGACAGTGAACTCCTGGAGGGGAGGTAAAGAGCTGTGAGACAGTGAACTCCTGGATGGGAGGTAAGGAGCTATCAGACAGTGAACCTAGGGAGGGGAGGTATGGGACTATCAGACAGTAAACCTAGGGAGTGGAGGTAAAGAGCTATCAGTCACTGAACCAATCGATGGCAGATAAGAGGTATCAGACAGTGAATACATGCAGGGGAGGTAAAGAGTTACCAGACATTAGACCAATAGATGCAAGTTACAGATCTGTCCCGGCAATTAACCTAGGGAGGGGAGGGGGGGGGGGAGTATAGAGCTGTCAGACAGTGAACTCTTGGAGGGGAGGTAAAGATCCTTCAGAGAGTTAACATATGGAGGGGGAGGTAACGAGCTAGTAGACAGTTAACGTACGGACAGGTGGTTAAGATCTATCAGCTCTGATCCCATGGCTGGAAAGTAAAGAGGTAACAGACAATAAACTCAAGACAGGGAGGTAAAGCGCTATCAGACAGTGAACTTATCACTGGAGCTTAAGTGCTACCAGACAGTTAAACCATGGACGGGAGTTAAAGAGCTATCAGACAGTGAACCATGTAAGGGAGGTAAAGAGCTATCAGACAGTAACGCTTGGAGGGGGGGTAAAGAGCTGTCAGACAGTGAACCCATGTAAGGGAGGTAAAGAGCTATCAGACAGTGAACGCTTGGAGGGGAGGTAAAGAGCTATAAGACAGTGAACCCATGTAAGGGAGGTAAAGAGCTATCAGACAGTGAACGCTTGGAAGGGAGGTAAAGAGCTATCAGAGAGTGAACCCATGTAAGGGAGGTAAAGAGCTATCAGAGAGTGAACCCTTGGAGGGGAGGTAAGAGGTCAGCGTGAAGCCATGTAAGGGGGGTAAAAAGCTAACAGACAGTAAGCCACGTACGGGGGGTAA
>CM031603.1:101839498-101851623 GCA_018398815.1 Conus ventricosus | reverse complement strand
TGTCTGATAACTCTTTACCTCCCTCCCTAGGTTGACTGCCTGATAGAAGAAGAAAAGAAGAAAAGGAAACACCCGAAGGTGCTGGGGAGGACCCAGAGAAGCACTGACTTCACCTGCCTTTAGAGCAGTCCTGTACCACCCTTGGAGGCCTGCGCTGTGTTGACGATGGGTACAGGCACGCGCAGGACACTCCATTAAGATATCAAGGGACATAACTGCTCCTGAACAGAGGTAAATTAGACTACAGGATGCAGCTCATAACAGCCTTAAAGTAGCATCCCCATGGGTGTACCAGCCCGTATTTACTGACTGCAGAGCCCACCGGCGAAAAACACCACCCTCCAGCTGCCGAGCACACCCCACAGACCCAACCACCCCTGCCCACGGACAGATGAAGACAGTGCCACTCCAGACACAGCCAAGCTTTCGCCATACGGTCTTATGTGCCCTCAAGAGAGAATCCAAAGTTGTAGTCTTTCCCACTGTCAACAGGACTTTACCTCCCCTCCCTAGGTTGACAGTCTGATAGCTCCTTACCTCCTCCCCCCCCCCCAGGTTCACTGTCTTATAGCTCTTTACCTCCCTTCCCTTGGTTCACTGTCTGATAGAAATTTACCTCCCATCACTAGGTTGACTGTCTGATAGCTCCTTACCTCCCCCCCACCCCCCCTCCCCCCACTCGCGAGGTTCACTGATAGCTCTTTACCTCGCCTCCCTGGGTTCCCTGTCCGTTAGCTCTTTACCTCCCGTCCCTAGGTTCGCTGTCTGATAGCACTTTACCTCCCCTCCATATGTTCACTTTCACATAGCTCTTTACCTCCCCTCTATGGTTTGACTGTCTGATAGCTCTTTACGTGCCCTCCCTAGGTTCACTGTCCGATAGCTCCTTACCTCCCCTCCCTAGGTTGACTGTCTGATAGCTCCTTATCTGCCCTCCCTGGGTTGACTGTTAGATAGCCCTTTACCTACCCTCCCTAGGTTCACTGTCTGATAGCTCCTTACCCCGCCCCTTTCCCCCACCCCCCAGTTTCACTGGTTGATAGCTCTTTACCTCGCCTCCCTTGGTTCCCTATCCGATAGCTCTTTACCTCCCCTCCCTAGGTTCACTGTCTGATAGCTCCTTACCCCCCCACCCCCGTAACTTTTTCGTAGCTCGTTACCTCCCCTCCCTAGGTTCCCTGTTCGATCGATCTTTACCTCCCCTCTCTAGATTCACTGTCTGATAGCTGTTTACCTCCCCTCCCTATATTCAGTGTCTGCTAGCTCTTTACCTGCCCTCAATGGGTTCACTGTCTGATAGGTCTTTATCTCCCGTACATGGTTTGACTGTCTGATAGCTCCTTACCCCCCCCCCCCTCCCCACCACCCCCCAGGTTCACTGGTTGATAGCTCTTTACCTCGCCTCCCTTGGTTCCCTATCCGATAGCTCTTTACCTCCCCTCCCTAGGTTCACTGTCTGATAGCTCCTTACCCCCCACCCCCCGTAACTTTTTCGTAGCTCGTTACCTCCCCTCCCTAGGTTCCCTGTTCGATCGATCTTTACCTCCCCTCTCTAGATTCACTGTCTGATAGATGTTTACCTCCCCACCCTATATTCAGTGTCTGCTAGCTCTTTACCTGCCCTCAATGGGTTCACTATCTGATAGGTCTTCATCTCCCGTAAATGGTTTGACTGTCTGATAGCTCTTTACCTCCCCTCCCTAGGGTCACTGTCTCATAGCTATTTACCTCCCCTACATGGGGTCCTGTCTGGTCGGTCTTTATCCCCCCATGGGTACACTGTCTGATACCTCTCCTTAATGGGTTCATTCACTATCCCCCCGTCCCTACTTTAACTATCTGCTAGCTCGTTACCTCCCTTCCATGGGTTCACTCTCTGATAGCTCTTTACCTTCCCTGCAAGAGTTCACTCTTTACCTCCATTCCCGTGGTTCATTGCCGGACAGATCTGTAACTCTCATCTATTGGTCTAATGTCTGATAACTCTGTACCTCCCCTCCGAGGGTTCACTGTCTCCTAGCTCTTTAACCCCCCCCCCCCCCCCCCCTCAATAGGTTCACTGTCTGATAACTCTTTACCTCCCCTCCCTAGGTTGACTGCCTGATAGCTCCTTACCTCCCCTCCCTAGGTTGACAGTCTGATAGTTCCTTACCTTATCCCTCCCCCCCTCCCCCCCCCCCAGGTTCACTGTCTTATGTCTCTTTACCTCCCTTCCCTTGGTTCACTGTCTGATAGCTCCTTATCTCCCCTCCCCCCCCCCCCCCCCCCCCCCCCCCCCACCATTCGCGAGGTTCACTGTTTGATAGCTCTTTACCTCGCCTCCCTGGGTTCCCTGTCCGTTAGCTCTTTACCTCCCGTCCCTAGGTTCGCTGTCTGATAGCACTTTACCTCCCCTCCATATGTTCACTTTCACATAGCTCTTTACCTCCTCTCTATGGTTTGACTGTCTGATAGCTCTTTACGTGCCCTCCCTAGGTTCACTGTCCGATAGCTCTTTACCTCCCCTCCCTAGGTTCACTGTCTGATAGCTCTTTACCTGCCCTCCCTAGGTTGACTGTCTGATAGCTCCTTACATGCCCTCCCTAGGTTGACTGTTAGATAGCCCTTTACCCTACCCTCCCTAGTTGACTGTCTGATAGCTCCTTACCTCCCCCCCCCCCCCCCCCCCCCAGGTTCACTGGTTGATAGATCTTTACCTCGCCTCCCTAGGTGACTGTCCGATAGCTCATTACCTCCCATCCCTAGTTGACTGTCGGATAGCTCTTTACCATCACCACCACGTTACCTCCCTTCCATAGGTTAACTGTCTCAAGGTTATTTACCTCCCCTCCCTAGGTTCACTGTGTAGAGCTCTTTACACGCCCCTCTATGGTTTGACTGTCTGATAGCTCTTTACCTCCCTCCCTAGTTCATTTCCTGACAGCTCTTTACCTCCCCTCCAGGAGTTCACTGTCTTGTAACTCTTTACCTCCCCTCCAGGAGTTCACTGTCTCATAGCTCTTTACCTGCCGTCCTTGGGTTCACTGTCTCATAGCTCTTTACCTCCCCTCCATGGTTACACTATCCGGTAGACTTTACCTCTCCTCTATGGGTTCATTTCTGATAGCTCTTTAACTCCCGTCCATGGTTTAACTGTCTGGGAGCACTTTAGCTCCATTGATAGGTCACTGTCTGATAGTGCTTTACCTCCCTTACATGGGTTCACTGTCTGATAGCTCTTTACCTCCCCTCCCAAGGGTCACTGTCTCATACCTGTTTACCTCCCCTACATGGTTCCTGTCTGATAGGTCTTTATAAACGCCCCCCCCCCCCCCCCACCCCGCCCCCAGGGTACACTGTCTGATACCTCTCCTCTGATACCTCCCCGTCCCTACTTTAACTATCTGCTAGCTCGTTACCTCCCTTCCATGGTTCCCTCTCTGATAGCTCTTTACCTTCCCTGGAAGAGTTCACTGTCTGACAGCTCTTTTCCTCTCTTCCCTAAGTTCATTGCCGGACAGATCTGTAACTCTCATCTATTGGTCTAATGTCTGATAACTCTTTGCCTTCCCTCCATGGGTTCACTGTCTTATAGCTCTTTTCATCCCATCCCTAGGTTGACTGTCTGATAGTTCCTTACCTCCCCACCATCCCAGGTTCCCTGTCTGATAGCTCTTTACCTCCCCTTCCCTAGGTTCCCTGTCTGTTAGCTCTTTACCTCTACTCCCCAGGTTCCCTGTCTGATAGCTCTTTACCTCCCGTCCCCAGGTTCCCTGTCTGATAGCTCTTACCTCTACTCCCACGGTTCCCTGTCTGATAGCTCTTTACCTTCCCTCCCCAGGTTCCCTGTCTGATAGCTCTTTACCTCCCCTCCCTAGGTTCCCTGTCTAATAGCTCTTTACCTCCCCTCCCTAGGTTCCATGTCTGATAGCTCTTTACCTCCCCTCCCCAGGTTTCCTGTCTGATAGCTCTTTACCTCCCCTCCCCGGTTCCCTGTCTGATAGCTCTTTACCTCCCCTCCCCAGGTTCCCTGTCTGATAGCTCTTTACCTCCCCTCCCCAGGTTCCCTGTCTGATAGCTCTTTACCTCCCCTCCCTAGGTTCCTTGTCTGATAGCTCTTTACCTCCCCTCCTTAGGTTCCCGTCTGATAGCTCTTTACCTCCCCTCCCTAGGTTCCCTGTCTGCTAGCTCTTTACCTCCCCTCCCCAGGTTCCCTTTTTATAGCTCTTTACCTCCCCTCCCCAGTTCCCTGTCTGATAGCTCTTTACCTTCCCTCCCCAGGTTCCCTGTCGATAGCTCTTTAACCTCCCCTCCCCAGGTTTCCTGTCTGATAGCTCTTTACCTCGCCTCCCTAGATTCAATATCTGATAGCCTCCTTACCTCTCCTCCCTCGTTTCACTATCTGATAGCTCGTTACCTTCGTGCAATGGGTTCACTGTCTGTTAGTTCTTTACCTCCCCTCCCTAGGTTCACTGTCCGATAGCTGTTTACCTCCCCTCCCTAGGTTAAGTGTCTGCTAGCTCTTTACCTGCCCTCAAGGGTTCACTGTCTGATAGGTCTTTATCTCACGTACATGGTTTTAATGTATGATAGATCTTTACCTCCCCTCCCTAGGTTCACTGTCTCATAGCTGTTTACCTCCCCTACATGGGTTCCTGTCTCATAGGTCTTTACCTCCTCCCCCCATAGGTACACTGTCTGATACCTCCCCTACATGGGTTCACTCACTATTCCCCCGTCCCTACGTTAACTGTCTGCTAGCTCGTTACCTCCCCTGCATGGGTTCACTCTCTGATATCTCTTTACCTCCCCTCGAAGAGTTCACTGTCTGACAGCTCTTTACCTCCCTTCCCTAGGTTCATTACCGGATAGATCTGTAACTCTCATTTCGTCTAATGTCTAATCACTCTCTGCCTCCCCTCCATGGTTCACTGTCTGTTAGCTCTTTACCTTCCTTACATGGCTTCACTGTCAATAGCTCTTTACCTCCCCTCCATAGGTTCACTGTCTGATAGCTCTTTATCACCACCACCACCACCCTATGCATGGTTCACTGTCTGACAGTTCGTTACCTCCCTTCCATAGGTTAACAGTCTCAAAGGTTTTTACCTCCCGTCCCTAGGTTCACAGTGTAAAAGCTCTTTAAAAAGCCCTTCTATGGTTTGACTGTCTGATAGCTCTTTACCTCCCCTCCATGGGTTGATTTCCGGACAGCTCTTTACCTCCCCTCCAGGAGTTCACTGTCTAGTAGCTCTTTACCTCCCTTACATGGCTTCACTGTTTCTTAGCTCTTTACCTCCCTTACATGGCTTCACTGTCTGATAGCTCTTTATCTCCCCTCCAAGGGTTCACTGTCTGATAGCTCTTTACCTCCCTTACATGGCTTCACTGTCTGATAGCTCTTTACCTCCCTTACATGGCTTCACTGTCTGACAGCTCTTTACCTCCCATCCAAGGGTTCACTGTCTGATAGCTCTTTACCTCCCGTACATGGGTTCACTGTCTAACAGCTCTTTACCTCCCCTCCAAGGGTTCACTGTCTGATGGCTCTTTACCTCCCTTACATGGGTTCACTGTCTGATAGCTCTTTACCTCCCGTACATGACTTCACTGTCTGTTAGCTCTTTACCTCCCTTACATGGCTTCACTGTCTGTTAGCTCTTTACCTCCCTTACATGGGTTTACTGTCTGACAGCTCTTTACCTCCCCTCCAAGGGTTCACTCTCTGATAGCTCTTTACCTCACTTACATGGGTTCACTGTCTGACAGCTCTTTACCTCCCTTCCAAGCGTTCACTGTCTGATAGCTTTTACCTCCCTTACATGGGTTCACTGTCTTATAGCTCTTTACCTCCCCTCCAAGCGTTCACTGTCTGATAGCTCTTTACCTCCCTTACATGGTTCACTGTCTGACAGCTCTTTACCTCCCCTCCAAGGGTTCACTGTCTGATAGCTCTTTACCTCCCTTACATGGGTTCACTGTCTGATAGCTCTTTAACTCCCGTCCATGGTTTAACTGTCTGGTAGCACTTAAGCTCCAGTGATAAGTTCACTGTCTGATAGCGCTTTACCTCCCTGTCTTGAGTTTATTGTCTGTTACCTCTTTACTTCCCAGCCATGGGATCAGAGCCTGATAGATCTTAACCACCTGTCCGACCGTTAACTGTCTGCTAGCTCGTTACCTCCCCTCCATGGGTTCACTCTCTGATAGCTCTTTACCTCCCCTCCAAGAGTTCACTGTCTAATAGCTCTTTACCTCCCCTCCATGGTTTCACTGTCTGATAGCGTTTTACCTCCCTTCCATGGGTTCACTGTCTGATAGCGTTTTACCTTCCCTCCATGGGTTCACTGTCTGATAGCTCTTTACCTCCCATCCATGGGTTCACTGACTGATAACTCTTTACCTTCCCTCCATGGGTTCCTTGCCTGATAGCTCCTTACCTCCTCTCCCTAGGTTCACTTTCTGATAGCTGTTTCCCTCCCCTCTCTAGATTCAGTGTCTGCTAGCTCTTTAGCTGCCCTCAAGGGGTTCACTGTCTGATAGGTCTTTATCTCCCGTACATTGTTTGACTGTCTGATAGCTCTTTACCTACCCTCCCTAGGTTCACTGTCTCATAGCTGTTTTCCTCCCCTACATGGGTTCCTGTCTGATAGGTCTTTACCTCCTCCCCCCCATGGGTACACTGTCTGATACCTCTCCTTAGTGGGTTCACTCACTATTCCCCCGTCCCTACGTTAACTATCTGCTAGCTCGTTACTTCCCCTGCATGGGTTCACTCTCTGATATCTCTTTACCTCCCCTCCAAGAGTTCACTGTCTGACAGCTCCTTACCTCCATTCCCTGGATTCATTGCCAGATAGATCTGTAACTCTGATCTATTGGTCTAATGTCTAATAACTCTTTACCTCCCCTCCATGTGTTCACTGTCTGATAGCTCTTTATCTCCCATCGCTAGGTTCAGTGACTGATAGCTCTTTACATCCTCTCCATGGGTTCACTGTCTGATAGCTCTTTACCTCGCCTCCCTAGGTTGACTGTCTGATAGCTCTTTACCTCCCCTCCCTAGGTTGACTGTCTGATAGCTCCTTACCTCCCCCCACCCCCCATCCCAGGTTCACTGTCTGATAGCTCCTTACCTCCCCCGCACCCCCCCCCTTCCCCCCAGGTTCACTGCTTGATAGCTCTTTACCTCGCCTCCCTACGTTCCCTGTCTGATAGAAAATTACCCCCCCTCCTTTGGTTGACTGTCTGACTGCTCCTTACCCACCCACCCCCCCTCCCCTGCCAGGTTCACTGTTTGATAGCTCTTTACCTCGCCTCCCTTGTTTCCCTGCGTGATAGCTCTTTACCTCCCCTCACTAGGTTCACTGTCTGATAGCTCGTTACCTCCTGTCAATGGGTTCACTGTCTGTTAGCTCTTTATCTCCCCTCCCTAAGTTCACTGTCTGATAGCTCTTTATCTCCCCTGCCTAGGTTGACTGTCTGATAGCTGTTTACCTCCCCTCCATAGATTCAGTGTCAGCTAGATCTTTACCTGCCCTCGATGGGTTCACTGTCTGAGTGCTCTTTACCATCACCACCACCAACCCTGCATGGGTTCACTGTCTGATAGTTCGTTACCTCCCTTCCATAGGTTAACAGTCTCAAAGTTCTTTACCTCCCCTCCCTAGGTTCAAAGTGTAATAGCTCTTTATACGCCCCTCTATGGTTTGACTGTCTGATAGCTCTTTACCTCCCCTCCATCGGTTCATTTCCTGACAGCTCTTTACCTCCCTCCATGGGTTCACTGTCTCATAGCTCTATACCTGCCGTCCATGGGTTCACTGTCTGTTAGCTCTTTTCCTCCCCTCCATGGGTTCACTGTCCGATAGGTCTTTACCTCCCTTACATGGGTTCACTGTCTCATAGCTCTTTACCTCCCTTACATGGGTTTACTGTCTGATAGCTCTTTACCTCCCCTCCATGGGTTCACTGTCTGTTAGCTCTTACCTCCCTTACATGGCTTCACTGTCTGGTAGCTCTTTACCTCCCCTCCAAGGGTTCACTGTCTGATAGCTCTTTACCTCCCTTACATGGGTTCACTGTCGGATAGCTCTTTACCTCCCGTACATGCTTCACTGTCTGTTAGCTCTTCCCTTACATGGGTTTACTGTCTGACAGCTCTTTACCTCCCCTCCAAGGGTTCACTCTCTGATACCTTTTTAAACCTCCCTTACATGGTTCCCTGTCTGACAGCTCTTTACCTCCCCTCCAAGGGTTCACTGTCTGATAGCTCTTTACCTCCCTTCCATGGGTTCACTGTCTGATAGCTCTTTAACTCCCGTCCATGGTTTAACTATCTGATATCACTTTAGCTCCATGATAGGTTCGTTGTCTGATAGCGCTTTAAACCTCCCTGGCTTGAGTTTATTGTCTGTTAGCTCTTTACTTCCCAGCCATGGGATCAGAGCCTGATAGATATTAACCACCTGTCCGTACGTTAACTGTCCTGCTACTCGTTACCTCCCCTCCATGGGTTCACTCTCTGATAGCTCTTTACCTCCCCTCCAAGAGGTCACTGTCTGATAGCTCTTTACCTCCCCTCCATGGTTTCACTGTCTGACAGCGTTTTACCTTCCCTCCATGGTTTCACTGTCTTATATCTCTTTACCTCCCCTCCATGGGTTCACTGTCTGATAGCACTTACCCCCCCACCATAGGTTCACTTTCACTTAGCCCCTCTATGGTTTGACTGTCTGGTAGTTCTTTACCTCCCATCCATGGGTTCGCTGACTGATAACCTTTACCTTCCCTCCATGGGTTCCTTGCATGATAGCTCTTTCCCTCCACTCCCTAGGTTCCCTTTCTGATAGCTGTTTACTCCCCTCTCTAGATTCAGTGTCTGCTAGCTTTTTACCTGTCCTCAAGGGGTTCACTGTCTGATAGGTCTTCATCTCCCGTACATTGTTTGACTGTCTGATAGCTCTTTACCTCCCCTCCCTAGGGTCACTGTCTCATAGCTGTTTTTCCTCCCCTACATGGGCTCCTGTCGAATGGTCTTTACCCCCCCCCCCCCCCCCCCCCCCCCATGAGTACACAGTCTGATACCTCCCCCTAATGGTTCACTCACTATTCACCCGCCCCAAAGTTAACTGTCTGCTAGCTCGTTACCTCCCCTGCATGGGTTTACTCTCTGATAGCCTTACCTCCTCTCCAAGTGTTCACTGTCTGACAGCTCTTTACCTCCCTTCCCTAGATTCATGCCGATAGATCTGTAAATCTCATCTATTGTCTAATGTCAATAACCCCTTTACCTCCCCTCCATGGTTCACTGTCTATAGCTCTTTATCTTCCACGCTAGTTCAGTGACTGATAGCTCTTTTACATCCTTTCTATGGATTCACTGTCTGATAGCTCTTACCTCCCTCCCTAGGTACTGTCGATAGCTCCTTACCTCCCCCCACCCCCCATCCCAGGTTCACTGTCTGATACTCCTTACCTCCCCCCACCCCCCATCCCAGGTTCACTGTCTGATAGCTCCTTACCTCCCCCCCACCCCCCATCCCCCGGTTCACTGTCTGATAGCTCCTTACCTCCCCGCACCCGCCCCCCCCCCCCCCCCCTCCCCCCCCAGAGTTTCACTGTTGATAGCTCTTTACCTCGCCTCCCTACGTTCCCTGTCTGATAGAAATTTACCTCCCCTCCCTTGGTTGACTGTCTGAAAGCTCCATACCCCCCATAGTAACAGTCTCAAAGTTCTTTTCCTCCCTCCCCCAGGTTCACAGTGTAATAGCTCTTTACAAAGCCCCCCCTATGGTTTTACTGTCTGATAGCTCTTTACCTCCCCCCCATCCGGTTCATTTCCTGACAGCACTTTACCTCCCCTCCATGGGTTCACTGTCTCATAGCTCTTTACCTCCCTTACATGGGTTCAAATGTCTGATAGCTCTTTACCTCCCCTCCATGGGGTTTACTGTCTGATAGCTCTTTACCTCCCGTACATGGGTTCACTGTCTCTAGCTCTTTATCTCCTTTTCATGGGTTCACTGTCTGAAGCTCTTTACCTCCCTTACATGGGGTTTACTGTCTGATAGCTCTTTACCTCCCTTACATGTGTTCACTTCTGATAGCTCTTTAACCCTCCCTTTCATGGGTTCACTGTCTGATAGCTATTTACCTCCCTACATGGGTTCACTGTCTGATAGCTCTTTAAACCCCCCTTACATGGGTTCATTGTCCCGATAGCTCTTTAACTCCCGTCCATGGTTCAAAATGTCTGGTAGCCCTTTACTCCATTGATAGGTTCACTGTCTGATAGCGCTTTACCTCCCTGTCTTGAGTTTATTGTCTGTTAGCTCTTTACTTCCCAGCCATGGGATCAGAGCCTGATAGATCTTAACCACCTGTCCGTACGTTAACTGTCTGCTAGCTCGTTACCCTCCCCTCCAGGGTTCACTCTCTGATAGCTCTTTACCTCCCCCCCAGCGTTCACTGTGTGAAAAGCTCTTTACCCCCCATTCCCTAGGGTTTAAAAGCCGGACAGATCTGTAACTCTCATCTATTGGTCTAATGCCTGATAACTCTTTACCTCCCCTCCATGGGTTCACTGTCTGCAGCTCTTTATTTGCCATCGATAGGTTCAGTGACTGATAGCTCTTTACCTCCCCTCGATAGTTGACTGTCCGATAGCTCTTTACCTCCCCTCCATGGGTTTACTGTCTGATAGCTCTTTTTCCCCATCGCTAGGGTTTACTGTTTGATAGCTCTTTACATCGCTTCCCTCGATTCACTCTCTGATAGCTCCTTACCTCTCCTCCCTCGTTCACTATCTGATAGCTCGTTACCTCCGGACAATGGTTCCCTGTCCCGTTACTCTTTACCTCCCCTCCCTAGGTTCACTGTCTGATAGCTGTTTACCTCCCCCCCCTAGATTCGTTCCTGCTAGCCCTTTGCCTGCCCTGAATGGGTTCACTGGGCTGATAGGTCTTCATCTCCAGTAAAATGTTTTGACTGTCTGATAGCCTTACCTCCCCCTCCCTAGGTTTCCCCGTCTAATAGCTCTTTACCTCCCCTCCCTAGGTTCCCTGTCTGTAGCCTTTTACCTCCCCCCCCAGTTCCCTGTCTGATAGCTCTTTACCTCCCCTCCCCAGGTTCCCTGTCTGATAGCTCTTACCTCCCCTCCCCAGGTTCCCTGTCTGATAGCTCTTTACCTCCCCTCCCCAGGTTCCCTGTCTGATAGCTCTTTACCTCCCCTCCCTAAGTTCCTTGTCTGATAGCTCTTTTACCTCCCCCCCCTTAGGTTTCCCCGTCCCGGTACTCTTTACCTCCCCCCCCTAGGTTCCCTGTCTGCTAGCTCTTTACCTCCCCCCCCAGGTTCCCTTTTATAGCTCTTTAACCTCCCTCCCCAGGTTCCCTGTCTGATAGCTCTTTACCTTCCCTCCCCAGGTTCCCTGTCGGGTAGCTCTTTACCTCCCCTCCCCAGGGTTTTCCCGTCTGATAGCTCTTTACCCTCGCCTCCTAGATTCAAAATCTGATAGCTCCTTACCCTCTCCTCCCTCGTTTCACTATCGATAGCTCGTTACCTTCGTGCAATGGGTTCACTGTCTGTTAGCTCTTTACCTCCCCTCCCCTAGGGTTTACTGTCCGATAGCTGTTTACCTCCCCCCCCTAGATTAAGTGTCTGCTAGCTCTTTACCTGCCCTCAAGGTTTCGCTGTCTGATAGGTCTTTATCCACGTACATGGTTTTAATGTACGATAGATCTTTACCTCCCTCCCTAGGTTCACTGTCTCATAGCTGTTTACCTCCCCTACATGGGTTCCTGTCTCATAGGTCTTACCTCCTCCCCCTGAGTACACTGCTGATACCTCTCCTTAACGGGTTCACTCACTATTCCCCCGTCCCTACGTTAACTGTCTGCTAGCTCGTTACCTCCCCTGCATGGGTTCACTCTCTTATATCTCTTTACCTCCCCTCGAAGAGTTCACTGTCTGACAGCTCTTTACCTCCCCCTTTCCCCAGGTTCATTACCGGATAGATCTGTAACTCTCATTTCGTCTAATGTCTAATCACTCTCGCCCCCCCCCCGGGTTCACTGTCTGTTTTCTCTTTACCTTCCTTACATGGCTTCACTGTCAATAGCTCTTACCTCCCCCCCCATAGGGTTTA
>CM031603.1:101822006-101838498 GCA_018398815.1 Conus ventricosus | reverse complement strand
TTACTGTTGACAGCTCTTTACCTCCTTCCTAGGTTCATTGCCGGATAGATTTGTGACTCGATCTATTGCCTCTAAAGTTGATAACTCCTTACCTCCCCTCCATGGGTTTACTGTCTGAGAGTCTTTATTTCCCCCATCGTAGGTTTATGTTGATAAGCTCTTTATCTCCATCGCTAGGTTCACTGTTGAATAAGCTCTGTACTCCCCTCCCTAGGTTAACTGTCTGATGCTCTTTACCTCCCCTCCCTAGGTTCCCTGTCCCGATAGCTCGACCTTTACCTCGCCTCCCTAGATTCAATATCTGATAGCTCCTTAACTCTCATCCCTCGTTTTCACTATCTGATAGCTCGTTGTCTTCGTGCAATGGGTTCACTGTCACTGTTAGCTCTTTACCCTCCCCTCCTAGGTTTACTTTCTGAAAGCTGTTTACTCCTCCCTAGATTTCAGTGATCTGTAGCTCTTTACCTGTCCTCAATGGGTTCACTGTCTGATAGGTCTTTATCTCTCGTACATGGTTTGCCTGTCCGATAGTTCTTTACTCCCTCCTAGGTTTTCACAGTCTCATTAGCTGTTTTCCTCCCCTACAAGGGTTCCTGTCTCATAGGTCTTAACCTCCTCCCCCCTGGGTTCACTGTCTGTACCTCTCCTTAATGGCGTTCACTCACTATTCCCCCGTCCCTACGTCTAACGTCTGCTAGCTCGTTACCTCCCCTGCGTGGGTTCACTCTCTGGTTAGCTCTTACTCCCCTCCAAGAGTTCACGTCTGACAGCTCTTTACCTCCCTTCCCTAGGTTCATTACGGATAGATCTGTAAACGTCATCGTGTCTCATGTCTAATAAATCTTTACCTACCTCCATGGGTTCACTGTCTGTTTAGCTCTTTACCTCCCTTACATGGGTTCATGTCTGTTAGCTCTTTACCTCCCCACATAGGTTCTCTGTCTGTAACTCTTTATCACCAACACCCTATGCATGGGTTCACTGTCTGATAGTTCGATACCTCCTTTCATAGGTTAACAGTCTCAAAGTTCTTTACCTCCCCTCCCTAGGTTCACAGGTAATAGCTCTTTACAGCCCTCTATCGGTTTGACTGTCTGATAGCTCATTTTACCTCCCTTCCATGGGTCATTCCTGACAGCTCATTACCTCCCCTCATGGGTTCACTGTCTAGTAGCTTTTTTACCTCCCTTACATGGCTTCATGTCGGTTAGCTCTTTACCTCCGTACATGGGTTCACTGTCTGTTAGCTCTTTCCTTCCGTACATGGGTTCACTGTCGGCTAGCTCTTTACCTCCCTCAAGGGTTCACCTGTTCTGCTAGCTCTTTACTCCCTTTCATGGGTTCACTGTTCGATAGCTCTTTTACCTCCCGTACATTGGGATTCACTTGTCTGATAGCTCTTTACCTCCCTCCAAGGGTTCACTGTCTCGATAGCTCTTTACCTCCCCTCCAAGGGTTCACTGTCGCTAGCTCTTTACCTCCCTTACATGGGTTCACTGTTGATAGCTCTTTACCTCCAGTACATGGGTTCACTGTCTGTAGCTCTTTACCCTCCTTACTTGGGTTCACTGTCTGATGCTCTTTACCTACCTTACATGTGTTCATGTCTGATAGCTCTTTAATCCCGTCATGGTTTTACTGTCTGGTGGCCCTTTTGCTCCATGATAGGTTCACTGTCTGATAGCACTTTACCTCCTGTCTTTGAGTTTTTTGTCTGTGTGCTCTTTTACTTCCAGCATGGGATCAGAGCGATAGATATTAACCACCCTGTCCGACCGTTAAGTCTGCTCCAGCTCGTTACCTCCCTCCATGGGGTCCCCTCTCTTGATAGCTCTTTGCCTCCCCTCCAAGTGTTCACTGTTGATAGTCTTTTACCTCCCCTCCAAGAGAACATGTTGATAGCTCGTAGTTACCTCCCCTCCAAGTGTTCACTGTGAGAACGCTCTATACCTCCCTCCAAGAGTTTACTGTCTGGAAGCTCTTTACGCCTGCCTAGGTTCTTGCCGGATAGATTTGTGACTCGATCTATTGTCTAATGTCTGTTAACTCTTACCTCCCCTCCATGGGTTTACTGTCTGAATAGTCTTTATCTCCATCGCTAGGTTCTTGTCTGATAGCTCTTTAATTCCCATCGCTAGGTTCACTGTCTGATTAGCTCTTTATCTCCATTCGCCTAGGTTTAGTGACTGATAGTCTTTATCTCCCACGCTAGGTCACGCGTCTGATAAGCTCTTTATCTCCCATCGCAAGGTTCACTGTCTGATTAGTTTTATCTCCATCGCTTGGTTCATGTCTGATAGCTCTTTATCTCCCATCGCTAGGTTCACTGTTGATGCTCTTTATCTCCATCGCTAGTTCAGTGTACTGATAGGCGTTTTACTCCCCTCCATGTGTTCACTGTATGATAGCTCTGTACCTCCCTCCCTAGGTTCCTGTCTGATAGCTCTTTACCTTCCCCTCCCTAGGTTCCCTGTCTGGATAGCTCTTTACCTCCCCTCCCCTGGTTCCCTTGTCTGATAGTTCGACCTTTACCCTCGACCCTCCTAGATTCAATTATCTGATAGCTCTTACCTCTCCTCCTCGTTTCACTATTGATAGCTCGTTGCCTTGTGCAATGGGTTCATGTCTGGTGCTCTTTACCTCCCTCCTAGGTCACTGTCTGATTGCTATTTACTCCACTCCCTAGCTTCAGTGTCTGCTAGCTCTTTACCTGCCCTTCAATTGGTTTACTGTGCTGATAGGTCTTTATTCTCGTACATGGTTTTACTGTATGATTGTCTTTACCTACCCTTCCCTAGGTTCACTGTCTCAAGCTGTTTTACCTCCCCTACATGGGTTCCTGTCTGATAAGGTCTTTCCTCCTCCCCCCATAGGTACACTGTCTGATACTCCCCTACATGGGTTATCACTATTCCCCGTCCTTCGTTAACTGTCTGTTAGTGTTACTCCCCTGCTTGGTGTTCACTCCTCTGATATCTCTTTTTACCCTCCCCTCCAAGAGTTCACTGTGACAGCTCTTTACTCCTTCCCTGGTTCATTACCGGGATAGATCTGTTAACTCTCATCTCGTTCATGTCTAATAACTCTTTACCTCCCCTCATGGGTTCAATGTCTGATTGCTCTTTACTCCTCCATAGTTCACTGTCTGATAACTCTTTATCACCATACAACCTATGCATGGGTTCACTGTCTTGATAGTTCGATACTCCTTCCATAGGTTAACAGTCTCAAAGTTCTTTACTCCCCTCCCTTGGTTCACAGTGTAAATAGGCTCTTTCACGACCCTCTATGGTTTGACTGTCTGATCGCTCCTTACCTTCCTGCCATCGGTCATTTCTGACAGCTCTTTACTCTCCTCCTGGGTTCACTGTCTGTTAGCTCTTTAACCTCCCTACATGGGTTTCTCTGTCTGCTAGCTCTTTATTCCCGTACATGGTTTAATGTCTGGTAGTAGCACTTTGCTCCATGATAGTTCGATTTCTCCCTTCCAGAGGTTATCATAGTCTCAAAGTTCTTTAAATCCTCCCTAGGTTCACAGTGTAATAGCTCTTTTACACGCCCTCTATGGTTTGTCTGTCTTGATAGCTCTTTACCTCCCTTACATGGTTCACTGTCTATAGCTGTTTACCTCCCTCCAAGGGTTCACTGTCTGATAGCTCTATACCTCCTCTCAAGGCGTGCATGTATGATAGCTCTTTACCTCCTTACATGGGTGTTCACTGTCTGATAGCTCTTTACCTCCCGTACATTGGGTTCACTGTCTGTTAGCTCTGTACCTCCTTACATGGGTTCACTGTCTGCTAGCGCTTTACCCCCTTACATGGTTCACTGTCTGATAGCTCTTTAACTCCCGTCATGGTTTTTTAACTGTTGGTTAGCCTTGAGCTCATTGATAGGTTCACTGTCTGATAGCGTTTTACCTCCATGTCTTGAGTTTATTTGTCTGATAGCTCTTTACATCCCAGCCATGGGATCAGAACCTGATAGATTCTTAACCACCTGTCCGTACGTTAATTGTTGCCTTGCTGTTACCTCCCTCCATGGGTTCACTATTGGTAGGCTCTTTATCTCCCCTCCAAGAGTTCTGTCTGATAAGCTCTTGAGCTCCCTCCATGGATTCACTGTCTGATAGCGTTTTTACCTCCCTTCCATGGGCGTTTCACTGTTGATAGAATTTTACCTCCCTCCATGGGGTCATGTCTGATAGTTCTTTTACCTTCTCTCCATTGGGTTCACTGTCTGATAGCACTTACTCCCCACCATAGTTCACTTTAAATATCCCCTCTATGGTTTGACTGTTTGGGTAGTTCTTTCCACCCATCCCATGGGTTCACTGACTGATAACTCTTACCTTCCCTCCATGGGTTCCGTGCCTGATAGCTCTTTACTCCCTCCCTAAGTCACTTTCTGAAACTGTTTTCCTTCGCCTCTCTAGATTCATGTGTTGCTAGCTCTTTTACCTGCCCTTAAGGGGTTCACTGTCTGATAGATCTTTATCTCCCATACATTGTTGACTGTCTGTAGGTCTTCATCTCCCGTACATCCTGTCTTGACTGTTTGCTTGGTTTTACCTGCCTTAAGGGGTTCACTGTCTGATAGGTTTTTTTCTTCATCGACCGTTACAGTGTTTGACTGTCTGATAGCTCTTTACCTACCCTCCCTAGGTTCACTGTCTCATAGCTGTGTACCTCCCCTGACATGGGGTTATGTTCTGGTAAAGGGGGTTTTTTATCCTCCCATGGTGTACACTGTCTGATACTCTCCTAAATGGGTTTCACTCACTATTCCCCGTCCCTACGTTAACTGTTGCTAGCTCGTACCTCCCTGCGTGGGTTCACTCTCTGATGAGCTTTTACTCCCTCGAAGAGTTCACTGTCTGAAGCTCTATACCTCCTTTCCTTGGATTCATTGCAGATTAGATCGTAACTTCATCTATTGGTCTAATCACTAAAACTCTTTACCTCCTCTCCATGTGTTCATGTCCGTAGCTCTTTCTCTCCCATCGCTAGGTTCAGTGTCTGATAGCTCTTTACATTCCTTCTCCATGGGTTCACTGTCTGATAGCTCGTTACTCGCCCTCCCTAGGGGTTCACTGTTCTGATAGCTTCTTACCTCCCCCCACCCAATCCAGGTTCACTGTCTGATAGCTCTCTACCTCCCCCCACCCATCCAGGTTCACTGTCTGATAGCTCTTACCTCCCCCACGCCCCATCCAGGGTTGACTGTCTGATGCTCATTACCTCCCCTACCCCCCTCCGGTTCACTGTCTGATAGCACCTACTCCCGCCCCCGCCTCCCCCCCCCCCCCCCTCCCCCCCCCCCCACCCCCACCAGAGTTTCATGATAGTCTTTACCTCGCCTCCCTCGTTCCCTGTCTGCCCCCCCCCCCCTATGAACTTTACCTCCCTCCCTTGGTTGACTGTCTGAAAGCTCTTTCATCCCTCGATAGGTTCACATTCTGACTGTCTTCACCTCCCCTCCTTGGTCACTGTCTCATAGCTCTTTAACCTGCCGTCCATGGGTTTCACTGTCTGTTAGCTCTGTTTTTTTCTTTTTTTTTTTTTTTGTGGCATCAGTTTATCGGATCATGGGAGCACCTAAGGGGTAGTTTTTTTTTTTTTTTTTTTTTTTTTTTTTTTTTTTTTTTTTTACTAGGCCAAAATCCACCTCGTCCTTTTTTGGTGCTTCACACTGTCCTCTTCATCTGCCAAAAAAAAAAAAAAAAAGAGAAAGAAAAAAAACACCACACACCCCCCCACTTTCCACTACTACGTTGTTTTTTTTTTTTTTTTTTGTTTTTTGGTCTCTCTTTCTTCTTCTTCTTTTCTTTCACAACCAATTCTTTACACACCATGCATAGTCTGTATGTTCTCTTACAAATGGACATATTTTTTGTGATTTAGTATTTTGGCAATGTGAAACAAAGTGTTCTGGGTTTATGTTAATTTACTATTGTGTGGTTGTACTGGCACACTCACTCTGATAATGTGTTACATATCCGGCACCGGGAACCAAAAGAAATGAAACAGAGGACTTAATTATTTTTTTAGTTTTCATTTTGTTTTACACACACACACCGCACACACACCCAAAATGTACAAACACGTGTATGTAATTTGTAACTATGTGTATGTCTCTCTCGCTCTCTCTCTCTCCCTCTCTCCCCCCCCCCCCCCCCCCATCTCACCCCTCTCCCCCGCCCCCCCTCTCTGTGCGCACGCACGCGCGCATGTGTGCTTGTCGTGTGCGTGCGTATGTGTGCTGCGTGTAAGGGCGCATGCGTGCGTGTGCACGTGTTGTGTGCGTGCGTGGCGTGCGTGCTTGTGTAAAATTGAATGCATGGGATGACGATCTCTTTATATTTCTACTCAGACGCATCTGATTTTCGAATATGCTGAATGAAATTGGCAGCCTAGATTCGTTTTTTTATAAATTACTTCTACACATCTTGCAGTAATTCACAAACATGTTTATTGTAGTAGTATTATGTCTGTCCATATTTCTTGTTAAGAATTCCAAATAGCACAGTTTCTTCAGGAAAACACAATTCTGTGTTGTATAGCAGCTAATATGTATTGATGACAATTTCCAAAAACGAATTAACCTTATGAGGAGTGAAAAATGAAATGTTCAATGTAATCAATTTCATCGTTTGCAATATGAACAGTTTCGATTATCCCTAACTTTCATTTTGATAGCTTATGTTGTCGGGGTATATATTTGTAAAATTTTCCATTGCATAACTCTAGTCTGTTTCTTTTGTTGCACAGCGGGGTATTTTCCATTACATTTTCATTAACTCCAGTCCATTATTTATTGGACCAAAACCGGGATGCACATGGTTTGTATAATTAGGGAACTCAAAGTTGCACGGAAATCCTTGCAAAGATTATATGCTTTTTGTTACAAAAAAGGAGGTGTTCTGCAAAATCTATGTCATATCTATCTGTTCACTAACTAGTATTAAATGTAGTATGGCCCGCTGACACTACATTATACCTCTATGATCTTGCAGGGGAGGCTCTATCTTGTTAACCAGTCCTGGTATGAAAGCATACCCATTTGGACCTTACATGTCACTACATTTAGTATTTTGCCCTTTATCCAGTCAGGGAAGAAAAGGACAATTCTCGATATTTTATGTTATTGATTATTCCACCAGTACAGAGGAAGGGTGAGACCTCTTTATGTTTTATTATGATCTAACCATGTTTTCAGGAGTAATTTTCCAAAAATTGTGAATGTATTCTTGTTAAACCTTTGAAAACGTGCGCTTTAGTATTGCATAAAAAACTGGACCTTCGCACCCAAAGGGTTAGAAATATTTTTCTCGGAATTATAGTCCATTTTTCATTTGTTTGTGGCCTTACAAATTTTTACAACCCATGAAGGAGAAACGCAAGATTGCATCTGTCTTTAAAGTTTCATTTTCAATCCTCCTTTCATATTCACTGGCACATTATGCTCTTTTAACTTTTTCAAATGCCTTTCGATTGCACTGCTTTTTACGCAGAGAAATCTAAAAGCATGCGATTTATATCTGATAAAGATCTTGTCTGGACTCACAAATGTTAGCATAACATAGACCATTTGTGAAATAAGAAATGTTTTAATATTATGTATTTTACCAATACACTAAGCTTCTTTTTTCCCAGGAGTGAATAATTCTCTGAATAGTTTCTATTCTTTGCAACCAATTATCTTCAAACTAAAGATGCCGATTATCATTCTATAATAAATACCCAGCATCTTAGTTTATTTTTCCTGTAAGCAATAAAAGCTGTTCTGCACTTGTTTTCTACTACCTAGCCATTAGCTGCTGATTTTTTTAAAAATTTTCTATTTCTACCCCCCGAAACAAAGAAAAAATCATTGAGTAAGTATAATGCCTGCATCATGTCATGCTGATCTGTCAAAAATAAAAGTAACATCATCTGCATAATAAAGCGCAATTTTGCTTACATTAGAAGCGTATCTCTTGAAACCCCCTAAATCAATTCCTCTAATGTTTCTAGAAGTCTTTAATCTTTATTGCTAGCAATTCTATATAGCAAAACAAAATACTACGGAGAAAAGGACATCCTTGTCGGATTTCCTGTTTCAACCGCAAAATACTCTGATGTCCGCCACCATACAAAAACACAACTACAAGTATCAGCGATTAATACTTGAAACCATCTAAGTATTCTTCCCCAGAACCCCCCTACTTTTTGCGAAGCTGTTAAACATGACGGTTTTTTGATATACTATCAAATGCTTGTGTATAATCAATTACTTAAAAGCAAACAGGAATATTTTCTACATTTTTAGATGATCATAATATCATCAATTAGTCTCAGTAGTGTCGCTACTCGACGTCCCTTTATATACCCCACCTCATCTTACTTACTAAATCTCTAATTACTGACCATAACGATTTGCCACACATTTAGACAAAAGCTTATTAATCGCATTCGTTAACGATATTGGTCTCCGTTTTTAAAACATTTCTAGGTAGATCTTTGCATTGTGAATTAACGTAATGACTGCTTTTCTCTGGAGAAGAAGGAGAAAGTTGTCCCTTTTTCAAATGCAGAGTTACGTGATGAATGTTAACAAACTTTTTATTATGACACCAAAATACTTTCAAAAATTTGTTGTAAGCCCATACTTCTGGTGAAGAACATTTTGAGGGCTTTTTAAGAGTGTCAGCAGTTTCATTCTCTGTTAAGTTGCCTTCACACTTCCTTCTGAGAGTTCAGAAAGCTGTGGCACTGAAGTATCAGATATAAAGTTATCTACCATATGTTCCATTATTTCTGCTCGTACCTTTTTCTTGTACACTTCGAATAATAGTCTCGCTGCATTTTCATTATTCTGGACTGTTGTGTAACTGATCTACCATTTTCATCACGAAGTCACTTCTATTATCTTTGAATTTGCTCTGATTTTTCCAAGTTTTAGGATATATTTTGATTCTTTTCTCCCTCTTCAATCCATTCATTCGAGATCTTACCGTGTGCACGTGCTTATAAGTTCCTATAATTCTAATTTCCTGCATTAAGTGGCTGTCGCTGATTTTGATAATGAATATCATTAGGGTTTTTTGCAATCTTAATATCTATGTCATTTAACTTACCTTGTATTTATACTAACGTAATTTCATTGTTGATGCTCTTTCCTTTAGCATAGATTATTGTAAACTCTTAATCGTCATTTTTAGGATTTTCCCATTCCATTGAAATGGAAAATCGATTGTTTCCATCCATACGAGAAACATAATCATCTATCAAACTATTCATCTGTGTGACATAGTTTGAGTCATCAACACTGAGTTATAATAAACTTCCACAGCCCAGGTCCCTCACCAAAGCTTGAGAATTTCATTTTGAATTGGAGGGCACCTCTGTGATCGGTAAAAAGGGATAGAATGAATATTCAGTCTATTGTTTTGTCAAACAAATTAGCATTGGATATGAAAATAATCCAATCTACGTGCAATAAAAGGAGAAGTTGTATGCCAGGTAAATTCCTTTTCATCTGGATTGAAACAGTTCCAGGATCATACAGGTCATGGGTTTTTATTAAATATTGAATTTCTTTACGGTGCCCTCTGCATGTTTGTTCTCCAGAGGTGATATCTAAATCGTTATTAATACGCGTTGAAATCCCCCAATCAACAAGTGCTCTGACTGATCGTTAGAGATAACAATCTCCCTGTTTCATCAAAGAAAGTATTCTTTTCATTGTCATTATTTGGCGCATATACATACCACCAATGCCCCCTTTTATGCTGTATTTCTATTTTCAAATGGTCAATCCGTCTTGAATTGTATATACTAATCTTGTAAAATCATCCACATTGTGCGAAATTAAACAACTTGACAAACTGTGTGAAGTATAATATTATATGTTCACTTTGCCCATTCTTTTTCCATTGCCATAAACATCATCAGTGATATGTGGTATCTTGCAAGCAAATTACATCATATTTTTTCTCTTTCAAGTGTTTAAATATTGAATTCCTTTCCACACTGAGGGCAAAAACCCCGTGAATTTAATGAAAAAAAACTGTCAATCCAGAATCAGAAGGCCTAAAGGAAGTCGTAATCCAAGCCGTTTTTCAAATCAAACGCAATCCGTAAACAAAATCCGTGTAACGCCATAGGCGTCTCCGTCAGGTCAACCGTCACACTCGCCGGTGTGAAGTAATTCACCCCCCACATCCCCCACCATTACTTTGCCCACTTGGACACGGAGCGGTCAGGTGAGGGCCGGCGAACAGGTAGCATTTTAGGCCTTTGGCCGTACGATGCTGGCGAGTGACATCCTCGTCACCTGACCTCTGTCGTCTTTGCCACCGGTGCTGCGTGAAGGCTGGTCCTTCCCACGCGCACCGTATTGCCGGATATTTTTCCGCGGCGATGGTGTAGGACGAATCTTTGCCCTTGTCAATTTTATCAGTCAAGAGTTTCGGGACCCACATCTGTTAGAGAGTCTTCCCCCCAAAAACATCTTCCCCATCCTCAAACAAATTTGCCCCTACCTGATCGTCTCCTGATGCTGGTTCTCATCCGCCTGAGCCCTTTACCTTTTCTGTATGCGCATCTGGCACATGCCTCTGATTCAGAGACTAGGTCCACTCACCTGAGGGTCAGGGAAAGTTCCCACAGGCCCGGGATCTCCACGCTTGTGGCACTCTGCAGGCCGCCCCTGCAAGTCACCAGATTTTGACACTGGTTGTCGGTGGTGTCCTGACTGCAGGCAGTTAGAGCACACTGGGCTCCGGGGGACACCTTGGGCTGACTCCTTGTGGTAGAGGCGAGCAGTGAAACTACCCCCCTTTACAATCCTGTCCGTGGAACTAATGGAAGGTTTATGAACACAAAGGTCGCCCTGTAACAAAACGGGTTAGCTTTCCGTTCCCTGTCCCTGATCTTCTCCATTAGGAGAGAAATCTGGAGACAATCCAGTCTGACAAGGGCACTCTCTTTATCGTTCGTTCGATACTGAGACTGGAGATCTGAAATAAACAGTTTTGTAACGGGAACTTCAACACCATCGCTCCCTCTCAAAATGAATGGATTCTTGTTTAAAAAGGGACACAGTACATCCATTTATAACAATCCCCTCAAACAAAAGTTGAGTCCTAGCAGCCGCGAGTCAAGGGGTAGGGTCCTCCAGAGACCCTTTTTTTTCACTGAAACACCAAACACTGTTTCCTTGCCACACACTCTTTCCGTAGCCAGACAACGTCTAGATCAGAAAAACTATCTTCACTTGAGTTCATTTCTCTTATCAACAAAAGGTAAGTCTTTATGCTTGAAAAAAAACAGGCTCCACTTTGCTGTAAGATAGCCATTGTGGGTTCACTGTCTGATTAGCTCTTTTTCCTCCCCTCCATGGGTTCACTGTCTGATAGCTTTTAACCCTCCCTTACAGGGTTCACTGTCTGATAGCTCTTTACCTCCCTTACATGTGGGTTCACTGTCTGATAACTCTTTACCTCCCTTACATGGGGTTTAAATGTCTGATAGTCTTTAACTCCCTTACATGGGTTCACTGTCTGGTAACTCTTTACCTCCTTACATGGGTTCACTGTCGATAGCTCTTTTTAACTCCTTACATGGGTTCACTGACTGATAGCCCTTTACCTCCTGTCCATGGTTTAAACTGTCTGGTAGCCCTTTTTGCTCCATTGATAGGTTCACTGTCTGAAAGCGCTTTTACCTCCCTGTCTTGAGTTTATTGGGCTGTTAGTCTTTACCTCCCCGCCCTGGAATCAGAGCCAGATACCTTAACCACCTCTCCGTACGTTAACTGTTGCTAGCTCGTTACCTCCCCCCCTATGGGTTCACCTCTGATAGCTCTTTACCTCCCCTCCAAGAGTTCACTGTCTGATAGCTCTTTAACCCCCCCTCCATGGGTCACTGTCTGATTGCGTTTTACCTCCCTTCCCTGGGGTTTACTTGTCTGATAGCGTTTTACCTTCCCCCGGTTCATTTTCCCGACAGCACTTTACCTCCCCTCCATGGGTTCACGTCTCATAGCTCTTTACCTCCCTTACATGGGTTTCACTGTCTGATAGCTCTTTACCTCCCCTCCATGAGTTCACTGTCTGATAGCTTCTTTTACCTCCCCTTTCATGGGTTCAACTTGTCTGATGCTCTTTACCTCCCCCTTACATGGGTTCACTGTCTGATAGCTCTTTACTCCCTTACATGGGTTCACTGTCTGATAGCTCATTACCTCCCTTACATAGGTTCACTGTCTGATAGCTCTTTACCTCTCTTACATGGGTTTTATTGTTGATAGCTCTTTAACTCCCGTCAAGGTGTTTAACTGCTGGTAGCCCTTTAGCTCCATTGATAGGTTCACCCGTCTGATAGCGCTTTACCTCCCTGTCTTGAGTTTATTGTTGTTAGCTCTTTACTTCCCGCCATGGGATCAGAGCCTGATAGATCTTAACCACCTGTCCGTACGTTAACTGTCCGCTAGCTCTTTACCCTCCCCTCCATGGGTTCACTCTCTGATAGCTCTTTACCTCCCTCCCAGCGTTCACTGTTTTGACAGCTCTTTACCCCCCCTTCCCTAGGTTAATTGCCGGACAGATCTGTAAACCCCTCAATCTATTGGTCTAATGCCTGAATAATCTTACCTCCCCTCCATGGGGTTTACTGTCTGCTAGCTCTTTATTTGCCCTCGAAAAGGTTCATGACTGATAGCTCTTTTACCTCCCCTCGATAGGTTGACTGTCCGATGCTCTTTTACCTCCCTCCATGGGTTTACTGTCTGATAGCTCTTTGTTTTCCCATCGCTAGGTTCCCGTTTGATAAGCTCTTTACATTTGCTTCCTCGATTCACTTCTGATAGCTCCTTACCTCTCCTCCCTCGTTTCACTATCTGATAAATCGTTAAACCCCGGACAATGGGTTCCCGTTGTTAGCTCTTTTCCCTCCCCTCCCCAGGTTTTACTGTTGATACTGTTTACCTCCCCTCCCTAATTCAGTGTTGCTGGGCCTTTTGCCGCCCCCAAGGGTTTCACTGCCTGTAGGTCTTCATCTCCAGTAACATTTTTATGTCTGATAGCTCTTTTTAAAATCCCCTCAGGGTTCCCCGATGGGTTTTTACATCCACCCCCCCCCCCCCCCCCCCCCCCCCCCCCCCCCCCCCACCTGGGTACATGTCTGTACCCCTCCTTAAGGGGTCCACTCACTAAATTTTTCCCGTCGCTGTTAAATTCTGCTAGCTCGTTTTAACCTCCCCCCCCCTAAAATTGACTGTCTGATAGCTTTTTCCTCCCCTCCCCCAGGTTACTGCCCGATAGCCCCTTTCCCTCCCCCCCTAGGTTGACAGTCGCACTGTTTTTTCCATGGCCCCCCCCCCCACCCCCACCCACACCCCCAAACACCCCAACAGGGTTCACTGTCTATAGCTCTTTACCTCCCTCCCTTGGTCATGTTTTATACTTTTACTCCCCCCTCCCTAGGTTTTTCCCACCGATTCTCTTTACCTCCCCTCCAGGTTCCCATCCCCATGGGGTCTTTACCTCCCCCCCCTAGGTTCCCTATCCGAAGCTCTTTACCTCCCCCCCCTTGGTTCCCTTCCGGTCTTCCTCCCCCTTCCTAGGTTTACGGTGCTGAAAGCTCCTTACAAACCCCCCCCCCCGTAACTTTTTTTCGTAGCTCGACCCCCCCCCTCCCCAGGTTCCCCGTCGATGACTTTCCCCCCCCTCTCTAATTCACCCTGAAGCTTTTACCTCCCCCCCCTTTTCGTGTCTGCTGTCCTTTACCTCCCCCCAATGGGGTTTCATGTCTGATATTTTTTTATCTCCCACTGGTTTGCTGTCTGATAGTTTCTTTACCTCCCCCCCCTAGGGTCACTGTCCAAAAGTATTTACTCCCCCAATGGGGTCCTGTCTGGAGGTCTTTTTAAACCTCCCATGGGGGACACTGTCTGATACTCTTAAATGGGTTCACTCACATTCCCCCCCCCCACGTTAACTTCAAAGGGCAGCAGAGGGAAAACCGGAAACTTTAACCGGGTGTGGCCCAAACCCCCCTGAGTGTCAGGAGATAAGGGCCCCAAACACTTTCTGAAGGGGGTTCTCTTTAGGACCATGCGCCACGCCTCCCCGAGTTTTTCTTTCTACTTCTGCTAGCTCGTTACCTCCCCTTCCATGGGTTCACCTCCTCTTTGAAGTTTTACATTCCCTGCAAGAGTTCACTCTTTACCTCCCTTTTGTGGTTCATTGCCGGACGATCTGTAATCTCTCATTGGTCTAAGTCTGATTTAACTCTTTCCCCCCCCCTCCAAGGGTTTACCCCGTCCCCCTAGCTCTTTTTTCCCCCCCCCCCCCCCCCCCCCTGGGTTCACTGTTGATAACTCTTTACCTCCCCTCCCTAGGTTTGACTGCCTGATAGCTCCTTACCTCCCCTCCCTAGGTTGACATTCTGATAGCTCCTTACCTCCTCCCTCCCCCCTCCCCTCCCCCCCCAGGTTCACTGTCTTTAGCTCTTTACCTTCCCTTCCCTTGGTTCACTGTCTGATAGCTCCTTACCTTCCTCCCCCCCCCCCCCCCCCCCCCCCCCCCCCAATTCGCGAAGTTCACTGTTTGATAGGGTCTTTACCCTTTGCCTCCCTGGGTTCCGTCCCGTTTTGCTCCCTTTACCTCCCGTCCCTATGTTCGCTGTCTGATAGCACTTTAACCTCCCCTCCTATGTTCACTTTCACATAGCTCTTTACCTCCCCTTAGGTTTGACTGTCTGATAGCTCTTTACGTGCCCCCTCCCTAGGTTCACTGTCCATAGCTCTTTACCCCCCCCCTCCCTAGGTTCATGTCGTGCTTTTCTATAGCTCTTTTACCTGCCTCCCTGGGTTTACTGTCTGATAGCTCCTTTCCTGCCCTCCCTAGGTTGACTGTTAGATAGCCCTTTACCCTACCCTCCCTAGTTGACTTTTCTGATAGCTCCTTACCTCCCCCCCCCCCCCCCCACCCAAGTTAAATGGTTGATAGCTCTTTACCTCGGCCTCCCCCAGGTTGACTGTCCGTTAGCTCATTACCTCCCTCCCTAGGTTGACTGTCGGATAGCTCTTTACCAAACACCACCACGTTACCTCCCTTCCATAGGTTAACTGTCTCAAGGTTTATTTACCTCCCCCCCCCTAGGTTCCTGTGTAAGAGCTCTTTACACGCCCCTCTATGGTTTGACTGTCTGATATCTCTTACCTCCCTCCTAGGTTCATTTCCTGACAGCTCTTTACCTCCCCTCCAGGAGGTTTTACTGTCTTGTAACTCTTTACCTCCCCTCAGGAGTTCACTGTCTATAGTTTCCTTTTACTCCAACTCCATGGTTTCACTATTCGGTAGGTCTTTATCTCTCCTCTATGGGTTCATTTCTGATAGTCTTTAACTCCCGTCCATGGTTTAAACTGTCTGGTAGCACTTTAGCTCCATTGATAGGTCACTGTCTGATAGTGCTTACCTCCCTTACATGAGTCACTGTCGATAACTCTTTACCTCCCTTCAAGGGTTTCACTGTCTGTTAGCTCTTTCCCCCTTACGGGGTTCACTGTCTGAAGCTCTTTTAACCCCCCCCGTCCATGGTTAACTGTCTGGTAGCCCTTTTAGCTCCATTGAAAAGGTTCTCTGTCTGATAGCGCTTTACCTCCCTGTCTTGGTTTTTTTCTGTTACTCTTTACTTCCCAGCCCTGGGATCAGAGCCTGATGGATTTTTACCCACCTGTGCCGTACTTAACTGTCTGCTACTCGTTTACCTCCCCCCCGTGGGTTCACTCTCTGGTAGCTCTTTCCTCCCCTCCAAGAGTTTACTGTCTGACAGCTCTTTTCCTTCCTTTCCCAGGTTTCAATTCCGGTTGATATTGTGACTCCGATTCTATTGGTCCATGTCTGATATCTCTTTACCTCTCCCCTCCATTGCGTTCTCTGTCTGAGGGCTCTTTGTCCCCCCATCGCAGGTTCACTGTTTTAATAGCTCTTTACATCGCTTTCCCTAGGGTTTACTCTCTGATAGCTCCTTACCTCTCCTCCCTGTTTCACTATCTATAGCTCGTTACCCCTCCGGACAATGGGTTCCCTGTCTGTTAGCTCTTTACCTCCCTCCCTAGGTTCACTGTCTGATTGCTGTTTTAAACCCCCCCCCCTAGATTCGTGTCTGTAGCCCTTTGCCGCCCTGAATGGGTTTCCTGTCTGATAGTCTTCATCTCCGTACATGCTTTGCTGTCGATGCCTTCCTCCCCCCTCCCAAGGGGCACTGCTCATACCTGTTTACCCCCCCCTACAGGGTTCCTGTTGATAGGGCTTTTCCGACCCCCCCCCCCCCCCCCCGGTATACTGTCTATACCTCTCCTCTGATACCTCCCGTCCTATTAACTGTCTGCAGCTGTTACTCCTTCCATGGTTCCTCTCCGATAGCTCTTTACCTTCCCTGGAAGATTCACTGTCGACGCTCTTTCCTCTCTCCCCAGTCAATGCGGACAGTCTGTACTCTAT
>CM031603.1:101810584-101821006 GCA_018398815.1 Conus ventricosus | reverse complement strand
CTTTGGTTACTGTCTGATAGGTCTTTATCTCCCTCATTGTTACTGCTGAGTCTCACTGTCTGTCCTTACCTGCCTTAAGGGGTTCACTGTGATAGGTCTTCATCTCCCGTACATTGTTTGACTGTTGTAGTCTTTACCTCCCTCCCTAGTTCACGTCTCATAGCGTTACCTCCCCTACATGGGTTTCTGTCTGGTAGTCTTTATCCTCCCATGGTAACTGTCTGATACCTCTCCTAAATGGGTTCACTCACTATTCCCCCCGTCCCTACGTTAACTGTCTGCTAGCTCGTTACCTCCCCTGCGTGGGTTCACTCTCTGATAGCTCTTTACCTCCCCTCGAAGATTCACTGTCTGAAAGCTCTTTACCTCCTTTCCTTGGATTCATTGCCAGATAGATCTGTAACTCTCATCTATTGGTCTAATCACAAATAACTCTTTACCTCCTCTCCATGTGTTCACTGTCCGATAGCTCTTTATCTCCCATCGCTAGGTTCAGTGTCTGATAGCTCTTTACATCCCTCCATGGGTTTCACTGTCTGATAGCTCTTTACCTCTCGCCTCCCTAGGTTCACTGTCTGATAGCTTCTTACCTCCCCCCCACCCCCCATCCAGGTTCACTGTCTGATAGCTCTCTACCTCCCCCCACCCCCATCCCAGGTTCACTGTCTGATAGCTCCTTACCTCCCCCCACGCCCCATCCCAGGTTGACTGTCTGATAGCTCCTTACCTCCCCCCACCCCCCATCCCAGGTTCACTGTCTGATAGCTCCTTACCTCCCCCGCACCCCCCCCCCCCTCCCCCCCCCCCCACCCCCACCAGAGTTTCACTGATAGCTCTTTACCTCGCCTCCCTACGTTCCCTGTCTGATAGAACTTTACCTCCCCTCCCTGGTTGACTGTCTGAAAGCTCTTTCCATCCCCTCGATAGGTTCAATTCCTGACAGCTCTTCACCTCCCCTCCATGGTTCACTGTCTCATAGCTCTTACCTGCCGTCCATGGGTTCACTGTCTGTTAGCTCTTTTTTTTTTCTTTTTTTTTTTTTGTGGCATCAGTTTCTCGGATCAATGGAGCACCTAAGGTGGTGATTTTTTTTTTTTTTTTTTTTTTTTTTTTTTTTTTTTTTCACAGGCCAAAATCCACCTCTTCATTTTTGGTGCTTCACACTGTCCTCTTCATCTGCCAAAAAAAAAAAAAAAAAACAAAGAAAAAAAAACAAAAACAATTTCCACTACTACGTTGTTTTTTTTTTTTTTTTTTGTTTTTTGGTCTCTCTTTCTTCTTCTTCTTTTCTTTCACAACCAATCTCTTACACACCATGCATAGTCTGTATGTTCTCTTACAAATGGACATTTTTTGCTGATTTAGTATTTTGGCAATTGATACAAAGTGTCTGGGTTTGTTAATGTACTAATGTGTGGTGTACTGGCACACTCACTCTGATAATGTGTTACATTATACGGAAACGGAACCAACATAAATGAAACAGAGGACTTAATTATTTTTTTAGTTTTTCATTTGTTTTACACACACACACCCGCACACACACCCAAAATGTACAAACACGTGTATGTATTTGTAACTATGTGTATGTCCTCTCTCTCTCTCTCTCTCTCCCTCCTCCCCCCCCCCCCCCCCCCCCCCCCCCCATCTCACCCCTCCCTCCCCGCCCCCCTCTCTGTGCGCACGCACGCGCGCATGTGCTTGTGTGTGCGTGCGTATGTGTGCGCGTGTAAGTGCGCATGCGTGCGTGTGCACGTGTGTGTGCGTGCGTGCGTGCGTGCTTGTGTAAAAGTGAATGCATGTATGAGATCTCTTTATATTTTTCCTCAGACGCATCTGATTTTCGAATATGACTGAAATTGGCAGCCTAGATTCCGTTTTTTTATAAATACTTATACACATCTTGCAGTAATCACAACATGGTTTATTTTCAGTAGTATATGTCTGTCCAATATTTTCTTGTCTAAGAATTCCAAATAGCACAGTTTTCTTCAGAAAACACAATTCTTGTGTTGTATACAGCTAATATGTATTGACTGACAAATTTCCAAAACGAATTAACCTTATGACAGTGGAAAAAGAAATGTTCAATGTAATCAATTTCATCGTTGCAATATGAACAGTTTCGATTATCCCTAACTTTCATTTTGCATAGCATTATGTTAGTCGGTATATATTTTGTAAAATTTTTCCATTGCAAAACTCTCAGTCTGGTTTCTTTTGTGCACAAGCGGGGTATTTTCCATACATTTTCATTTAACTCCAGTCCATATTTATTGGACCAAAAACGGGTTTGCACATGGTTCTGTATAACTTAGGAAACACAAAGTTGCACGGAAATCCTTGCAAGATATATGCTTTTTGTTACAAAAAAGAGGTGGTTCTGCAAAATCTATGTCATATCTATCTTGTTCACTAACCCTAGTATTAAAAGTATGTATGGCCGCTGACACTACATTATACTCTAAGATCCTTGCAGGGGAGGCTCCTATCTTGTTAACCACGTCCTGGTATGAAAGCATCCCATTTGGACCATACATGTCACTAACATTTAGTATTTTGCCCTTTATCCAGTCAGGGAAGAAAAGGACATTCCTCGATATTTTATGTATTGATTATTCCACAGTAAAGAGGGAAAGGTGAGACATCTTATGTTTATTAAGATCTAACCATGTTTTCAGAGTAATTTTCCAAAAATGTGAATGTATCTTGTCTAAACCTTTGAAAAGTGCGCTTTTAGTATTTGCATAAAAACACATGACATTCTCACCAAAGGGTAGAAATATTTTTCTCGGAATTATAGTCCATCTTTCATTGTTTGTGGCCTTACAAATTTTTACAACCCATGACAGGAGAAAAAGCAGATTGCATCTGTCTTAAATTATCATTTTCAATCCTCCTTTTTCATATTCACTGCACATTATGCTTCTTTTAACTTTTTCAAATGCCTTTCGATTGCAATGTTTTTTACGCCAGAGAAATCTAAAAAGCATGCGATTTATATCTGATAAGATCTTGTCTGGAATCACAAATGTTTGCATAACATAGACCATTTGTGAAATAAGAAATGTTTTAATAATATGTATTTTACCCATTACACTAAGATCTTCTTTTTTCCCAGGAGTGAATAATTCTCTGAATAGTTTCTATTCTTTGCAACCAATTATCCTCAACTAAAGATGCCGATTTATCATTCTCATAATAAATACCCAGCATCTTTAGTTTATTTTTCCACGTAAAGCCATAAAAGCTGTCTGCACTATGTTTTCTACTACCTAGCCACATAGCTGCTGATTTATTTCTATTTATAACCAAACCAGAAAACAAAGAAAAATCATTGAGTATATATAATGCCTGCATCATGTCATGCTGATCTGTCAAAAATAAAGTAACATCATCTGCATAAAGCGCAATTTTGCTTACATTAAGAAGCGTATCTCTTGAACCCCCTAAATCAATTCCTCTAATGTTTCTAACAGTCTTTTAATCTTTATTGCTAGCAATTCTATAGCCAACACAAATACTAAGGAGAAAAAGGACATCCTTGTCGGATTTCCTGTTTCAACCGCAAAATACTCTGATGTCCAGCCACCATAAAAAAACACAACTACAAGTATCAGCGATTAATACTTGAAACCATCTAATGAATTCTTCCCCAAACCCATACTTTTTGAGAGCTGTTAACATGAAGTTTTTTGATATACTATCAAAAGCTTGTGTATAATCAATACTTAAAAGCAAACCAGGAATATTTTCTACATTTAGATGATCAATAATATCATCAATTAGTCTCAGTAGTGTCGCTACTCGACGTCCCTTTATATAACCCAACCTGATCTTCACTTACTAAATCTCTAATTACTTGACATAAACGATTTGCCAAACATTTAGACAAAAGCTTATAATCGCTATTCGTTAACGAAATTGGTCTCCAGTTTTTTAAAACATTTCTAGGTAGATCTTTGCCTTTGTGAATTAACGTAATGACTGCTTTTCTCTGAGAAGGAGAAAGTGTCCCTTTTTCAAATGCAGAGTTAAGTGATGATGTTAACAAACTTTTTATATGACACCAAAATACTTTCAAAAATTCTGTTGTAAGCCCATCACTTCCTGTGAAGAACCATTTTTTGAGGGCTTTAAGAGCTGTCAGCAGTTCATTCTCTGTTAAGTTGCCTTCACAACTATCCTTCTGAGAGTCAGAAAGCTGTGGCACTGAAGTATCAGATATAAAGTTATCTACCATTTGTTCCATATTTCCTGCTCTTACCTTTTTCTTGTACAACTTCGAATAATAGTCTCGCTGCATTTTCATTATTCTGACTGTTGTGTAACTGATCTACCATTTTCATCACGAAGTTCTTCTATTATCTTTGAATTTGCTCTTGATTTTTCCAAGTTTTAGAAAATATTTTGTATTCTTTTCTCCCTCTTCAATCCATTTCATTCTAGATCTTACCTGTGCTGCACGTGCTTTATAAGTTTCCAATAATTCTAATTCTTGCATTAAGTGCTGTCGCTGATTTTGATAATGAATATCATTAGGGTTTTTTGCAATCTTAATATCTATGTCATTTAACTTACCTTGTATTTCTACTAACTTATTTCTTCTGTTGATGCTTTTCCTTTAGCATAGATTATTGTAAAACTCTTAATCGTCATTTTTAGGATTTCCCATTCCATTTGAAAATCGATGTTTTCATCCATACGAGAAACATAATCATCTATCAAACTATTCATCTGTGTGACATAGTTTAAGTCATTCAACAATGAGTTATTAAACTTCCACAGCCCAGGTCCCCTCTCAAAGCTTGAGAATTTCAATTTGATGGAGCAACCTCTGTGATCTGTAAAAGGGATAGAATGAATATTACAGTCTATTGTTTTGTCAAACAAATTATCATTGGATATGAAATAATCCAATCTACGTGCAATAAAAGGAGAAGTTTTATGCCATGTAAATTCCTTTTCATCTGGATGAAACAGTCCCCCCAGGTATCATACAGGTCATGGGTTTTTATTAAATCATTGAATTTCTTTACTGTGCCCTCTGCATGTTTTTTCTCCAGAGGTGATATCTAAATCGTTATCTAATACGCAGTTGAAATCCCCCCCAATCAACAAGTGCTCTGACTGAACGTTAGAGAAACATCTCCCAGTTCATCAAAGAAAGTATTCTTTTCATTGTCATTATTTGAGCATATACATTCACAATGACCACTTTTTTATGCTGTATTTCTATTTCAATGGCCAAAATCCGTCTTGAATTGTATACTAATCTTGTAATTATCAACCACATTGTGCCGAAATAAAACAACTTGACCACAACTGTGTGAAGTATAACTATTATAATAGTTCACCTTTGCCCCATTCTTTTTTCCATTGCCCATAAACATCATCAGTGATATGTGTTTCTTGCAAGCAAATTACATCATATTTTTTCTCTTTCAAGTGTTTAAATATTGATTTTCTTTTCCAACACGAGCGCAAACCCCGTGAATTTAATGAAAAAACTGTCAATCCAGAATCAGAAGCCATAAGGAAAGTCCGTAATCCAAGCCGTTTTCAAATCCAACGCAATCCCGTAAACAAAATCCGTGTAAACGCCCATAGGCCGTCTCCGTCAGGTCAAACCGTCACACTCGCCGGTGAAGATTCACCCCCCACCTCCCCCACCTTTACTTTGCCCACTTGACACGGAGCGGTCAGGTGAGGGCCGCGAACAGGTAAGCATTTTAGCCTTTGGCCCGTCACGCTGCTGGCGAAGTGAATCCTCGTCACCTGACCTCTGTCGCTTGCCACCGGTGCTGCGTGAACGCTGGTCCTTCCCACGCGCACCGTATTGCCGGATATTTTTCCGCGGCGATGGTGTAGACGAATCTTTGCCCTTGTCAATTTTATCAGTCTGAGTTTCGGGAACCACATCTGTTAGAGAGTCTTCAAAAACATTCTTCCCCATCCTCAAACAAATTTGCCCCTACCTGTTCGTCTCCTGACTGCTGGTTCTCATCCGTGAGCCTTAACCTTTTCTGTATGCTCAATCTGAGCACATGCCTCTGATTCAGAGATAGGTCCACTCACCTGAGGGTCAGGGAAAGTTCCACAGGCCGGATCACCACGCTTGTGGCCACTCTGCAGGCAGACCCTGCAAGTCACCAGATTTTGACACTGGTGTTCGGTGGTGTCCTGACTGCAGGCAGTTAGAGCACACTGGGCTCCGGGACACCTTGGGCTGCTCCTTGTGGTAGAGGCGAGCAGTGAAACTACCCACCTTTACAAACCTGTCCAGTGGAACTAATGGAAGGTTTATGAACACAAAGCGTCGACCTGTAACAAAACGGGTTAGCTTTCCGTCCCTGTCCCTGATCTTCTCCATTAGGAGAGAAGATCTGAGAACACATCCCAGTCTGACAAGGGCACTCTCTATATCGTCGTTCGATACTGAGACTGGAAGATCTGAAATAAACAGTTTTGTAACGGGAACTTCAACACCATCGCTCCCTCTCAAAATGAATGGATTCTTGTCAAAAAGGGACACAGTACATCCATTTATAACAATCCCCTCAATCAAAAGTTGAGTCCTAGCAGCTCGAGTCAAGGGGTAGATCCTCCAGAGACCTTTGATGCACTGAGCACCATACACTGTTTCCTTGCCACACACTCTTTCCGTAGCCAGACAAACGTCTAGATCAGAAAAACTATCTTCACTTGAGTTCATTCTCTTATCAACAAAGGTAAGTCTTTATGCTTGAAAAAAAACAGGCTCCACTCGCTGTAAGATAGCCATTGTGGGTTCACTGTCTGATAGCTCTTTACCTCCCCTCCATGGGTTCACTGTCTGATAGCTCTTTACCTCCCTTACATGGGTTCACTGTCTGATAGCTCTTTACCTCCCTTACATGGGTTCACTGTCTGATAACTCTTTAACCTCCCTTACATGGGTTCACTGTCTGATAGCTCTTTAACTCCCTTACATGGGTTTCACTGTCTGGTAACTCTTTACCTCCCTTACATGGGTTCACTGTCTGATAGCTCTTTAACTCCCTTACATGGGTTCACTGACTGATAGCTCATTACCTCCTGTCCATGGTTTAACTGTCTGGTAGCCCTTTAGCTCCATTGATAGGTTCACTGTCTGAAAGCGCTTTACCTCCCTGTCTTGAGTTTATTGCTGTTAGTCTTTACCCCCCATGAATCAACCCAATACATCTTACCACCTCTCCTACTTTAACTGCGTAGCTCGTTACCTCCCCTCTAGGGTTTTTCATCTCGATGCTCTTTCCCTCCCCCCCCAAGATTCACTGTTGATAGCCTTTACCCCCCCTCCATGGTGTCACTGCGATTGCGTTTTCCCTCCCTTCGGGGGTTCACTTGTCTGATACGTTTTTCCTTCCCTCTTCATTTCCTGACAGCACTTTACCCCCCCCCATGGGTTCACGTCTCATAGCTCTTTACCTCCCTTCATGGGTTCACTGTCTGATAGCTCTTTACCCCCCCCATGATTTCACGTCTGATAGCTCTTTACCCCCCCTTACAGGGGTTTCATGTTGATAGCTTTTTACCTCCCTTCATGGGTTCACGTCTGATAGCTCTTTTACCCCCCTTTACAGGGTTCACTGTCTGATAGCTAACCCCCTTTTCCATAGGTTCACTGTTGATAGCTCTTTACCCTTTCAGGGTTCTTGCCCTGATGCCTTTAACCCCCTCAATGGTTTAACTGTCGGGTCCCCTTTTACCCCCTTTAAAGGGTTCACTGTCTGATAGCGCTTTACCCCCCTGTCTTGAGTTTATTGTCTGTTATCTTTATTTCCCAGCCTGGATCAGAGCCTGATGATCTAACCCCTGCCGTATTTAAACTGTCTCTACTCTTTAAACCTCCCCTCCAGGGGGTTCACTCTCTGATACTCTTTACCTCCCCTCCCAGCTTTCATTTTGGGGACAGCTCTTTCCCCCCCATTCCTAGGTTAATTGCCGGACAGTCGTAACTCTCTCTTTTGGGTTTAATGCCGATAACCTTTTTTAAACCTCCCCTCCTTGGGTTCACTGTCTGTGCTTTTTATTTCCCATCGATAGGTTCAGTGACTGATGTTTTTTACCCCCCCTCGATGGGTTGACTGTCCGATGCTTTTTAAACCTCCCCTCCAGGGGTTTTAAACTGTCTGATAGCTTTTTTCTCCCACCAGGTTCACTGTTTTTTGATAGCCTTTACATCGTTTCCTCGATTCACTCTCTGATAGCTCCTTCCTCCCTCCCTCGTTTCATATCTGAACTCTTTTACCCCCGGAAAAATGGGTTCCGTCTGTTAGCTTTTTACCCCCCCTCCCTAGGTTCACTGTCGTAGCTTTTCCCCTCCCCTCCCTAGTACAGTGTCGCTAGTCCTTTCCCCTGCCCTCAAGGGTTCACTGCCTGATAGGTCTTCTTCCAGTACATGTTTTTTGACGTCAAAGCTCTTTCCCTCCCCAAATGGGTTCCTGTCTGATGGGTCTTTACATCCCCCCCCCCCCCCCCCCCCCCCCCCACCAGGGGTACACTGCTGAACCTCTCCTTAATGGGCCCACCACATTCCCCGTCGCTACTTAACGTCTGCTAGCTCGTTACCCCCCTCCATAAGTTGACTTTTGTGCCTTTTCCTCCCCCCCTAGGTTGACTCCCTGATAGCCCTTACCCCCCCCCCTAGGTTGACTCGCTAGCTCGTTACCCCCCAGGGCCCCCCCCCCCCCCCCACCCCACACACACACCACGGGTTCACTGCCCCGATAGCTTTTTACCTCCCCCCCCCTTGGTTCCGTTTTTTAGCTTTTTACTCCCCCTCCCGTTCCCTACCCGATAGCTCTTCCCTCCCCCCCTAGGTTCCCTACCGTAGCTCTTTACCTCCCCCCCTGGGTTTCCCCCTATCCCGATCCCTTTTTTTCCCCCCCCTCCCTTGGTTCCCTATCCGATAGCTTTTTACCTCCCCTCCTGGGTTCAGGGTTGATAGCCCTTACACCCCCCCCCCCGAAACTTTTTCGTAGCTCGTTACCTCCCCCCCTATTTCCCCTGCCCGTCGTTTCTTTCCCTCCCCTCTCTAATTCACTGTCTGATAGCGTTTACCCCCCCCCCTATTTCATGTCTGCTACTCTTTACCTGCCTCAAGGGGTTCACTTTTTGATATGTTTTTTACTCCCGTCAGGTTTGACTTCTGAAGTTCTTAAACCCCCCCTCCCTAGGGTCACTGTCTCATAGCTATTTACCTCCCCTACAGGGTCCTGTCGGTGGCTTATCCCCCTGGGAAAACCTGTCTGTACCTCTCCTAAAGGGGTTTAAAACCACATTCCCCCGCCCCTACGTTAATATCAAAAGGGGGCAGCAGGGGCATCCGATCATGAACCGGGGGGCCCCAAACCCCCCTAGAGGTCGGGAGATAAGGCCGAAACACTTGCTTTGAAGGGGTTTCTCTTCTGAGGACTCTCTGCGCCAAAGCTCTCCACGATTTTTTTTCTACTTCTGCTAGCTCGTTACCTCCCCTTTCCCTGGTTCACTCTTATAGCTCTTTACCTTCCCGCAAAAGGTTTACTCTTTACCTCCCTTTCCCCTGTTATTGCCGGACAGATCTGTAACTCTCCTATTTGGGCTAATGTCTGATAACTCTTTACCCCCCCCCCAAGGGTTTTCACTGTCTCCCTCTTTTAAACCCCCCCCCCCCCCCCTAGGTTTACTGCTATAACTTTCCTCCCCTCCCTAGGTTGACTGCCTGATAGTCCTTACCCCCCTCCTAGGTTTACAGTTTATAGCCCTTCCTCCTCCCTCCCCCTCCCCTCCCCCCCCCCCGGGTTTACGTCTTATAGTCTTTACCTCCCCTTTCCCTTGGGTTTACTGTCTTTTGCTCCTTACCCCCCCCCCCCCCCCCCCCCCCCCCCCCCCCCCCAATTCGCGAATTCACTGTTTGATACTCTTTACCTCGCCTCCCTGGGGTTCCCCCCTCCCCTTTGCCTTTACCCCCCGTCCCCTATTTCGCGTCTGAAGCACTTTACCTCCCTCCATAGTTCACTTTACAACTCTTACCTCCCCTCTTGGTTTTTTACTGTCTGAAGCTCTTTACGTGCCCCCCCTAGGTTTTATGTCCCCCAAAGCCCTTTTTTCCTCCCCTCCCCCAGGTTTATGTCCATAGCTCTTTACCCCCCCCCTAGGTTACTGTTGTAGCCCCTTTCCTGCCCTCCCCAGGGTTACTGTTAGATAGCCTTTTTCCCCACCCTCCCTAGGTTTACTGTTAAGTCCTTTCCTCCCCCCCCCCCCCCCCCCCCCCCCAGGTTCACTGGTTATACTCTTTACCCCGCCTCCCCAGTTGACTGTCCGATAGCCCCTTTCCTCCCCTCCCCAGGGTTGCTGCGGTAGCTCTTTACCTCACCACCACGTTTTCCTCCCTTTCCCAAGGGTTTAAATGCCAAG
>CM031603.1:101801318-101809584 GCA_018398815.1 Conus ventricosus | reverse complement strand
AACTCTGAGGGGAGGTAAGAGATGTCTGACAGTAACAATTGGAGGGGAGGGTAAAGTAGCTATAAGACAGTGTACTCCTTGAGAGGGGAGGTAAAGAGCTAACGACAGTGAACACTTGGAGGAAGTAAAGAGCATCAGAGAGGAAACCCATGAAGTGAGTAACGAGCTAGCAGACAGTTTAACGTACGGACAGGTGTTAAGATCTTCAGCTCTGATTCATGGGCTGGAATAAAGAGGTAACAGACAATAAACTCCAGACAGGGAGGTTAAGCGCTATCAGACAGTGAACCTATCCAATGGAGCTAAAGGGCTACCAGACAGTTAAACCATGGACGGGAGTTAAAGAGCTATCAGGAACAGTGAACCCATGTAAGGGAGGTAAAGAGTTATCAGACAGTGGAACCCCAGTAAGGGAGGTAAAGCGCTACAACCTGAACCTATCAATGGAGCTAAAGGCTACAGACAGTTAAACCATGGACGGGAGTAAAGAGCTATCAACAGTGATCCCATGTAAGGAGGTAAAGAGTTATCAGCCAGTGAACCCATGGAAGGGGGTAAAGAGCTATTCAGTGAACCCATGTAAGGGAGGTAAAGAGCTATCGACAGTGAACCCATGGAAGGGAGGTAAAAAGGAGCTAATCAGACAGGAAACCAAGGAAAGGGAGTTAAAGAGCTCTCAGACAGGGAACCCAGGAGACGGCAGTAAGAGCTATGAGTACAGTGAAAACCTGGAGGGGAGGTATAGAGCTGTCAGGGAAATGAACCCATGGAAGGGAGGTAAAGAGCAATCAGACGTCAAACCATACAGGGGCGTGTAAAGAGCTATCATCAACAGGGAACCTAGGGAGGGGAGGTAAAGAACTTGAGACAGTTAACCTACGGAAGGGAGGTAACGAACTATCAACAGGTAGAACCAATGCAGGGGTTGGTTGTGGTGGCAAAGAGCTATCAGACATTCTAGCTAGAGAGTAAAGAGCAATCAGACTGTGAACCTAGGGAGGGGAGGTAATTTCTATCAGACAGGAACCTAGGAAGGCGAAGTAATGAGCTAATCAAACAGTGAACCGGGGAAGGGGGGGGGGGGGGGGGGGGGGGGGGGGGGGGGGGGGGGCAAGTAAGGAGCTTCGGAAAGTCAACCTAGGAAGGCCGTAAAGAACAATCAACAGTGAACCTGGAGGGGGGGGGGGGGGGGGGGGGGGTTTGGAGGTAAGGATATATCAACAGTCAACCTAGGATGGGAGGTAAGGATCTATTAACAGTCCCAAACCTAGGGAGGGGAGGTAAAGATCTATCAGACAGTCAAGCCTAGGGAGGGGAGATAAGGGGGACTATCAGACATCAAGCTAGAAGGGAGGATAAGGATCTACCAGACCGTGGATCCTTGGGAGGGTAGGTATCAGAAGTCAAAACCAGTACGGAGATTAAGACCTACCAGACAGTGAAACCCCATGAGGGCAGTAAAGAGCTACAGACAGTGAACCTAGGAGGGGGAGGTTAAGAGCTATCAGACATGAACCCTTGGAGGGGAGGGAAAGAGTTAACAGACCGTGAACCCATGGAAGGGAGGTAAAGAGCTATCAGAACAGTCAAACCACACAGGGGCGTGTAAAGAGCTATCCGACAGTGAACCTAGGGAGGGAGGTAAAGAACCTTCAGACTGTTAACCCATGGAAAGGAGGTAACAACTATCAGACAGTGACAACCCATGGAGGGAGGAAAAAGCTTCTCAGACAGTGAAACCCATGGAGGGGAAGGTAAAGAGCTGTCAGACAGTGGAAACCCATGAGGGGAGGTAAAGACTATCAGACAGTGAACCCAATGGAGGGGAGGTAAAGAGCTATCGGACAGTGAACCCATGGAGGAGGGAGGTAAAGAGTTACAAGACAGTGAACCCATGGAGGGAGGTAAAGAGCTGTCAGGAAATGACCCATCGAGTGGAGGTAAAGAGATATCAACATCAAACCATAGAGGGGGGTAAAGAGCTGTCACACAGGGAACCTAGGGAGGGGAGGTAAAGATCTTTAACAGTTAACCTATGAAAGGGAGGTCCCTTCATAACACTGTCTGTGAGCGTTCCTTCACGACACTGTCTGTGATGGTTCCTTCATATGTGAATGTTCCTTCATGACACTGTCTGTGAGCGTTCCTTCACGACACTGTCTGTGATGGTTCCTTCATATGTGAATGTTCCTTCATGACACTGTCTGTGAGCGTTCCTTCATATGTGAGCGTTCCTTCATGACACTGTCTGTGATGGTTCCTTCATATGTGAGCGTTCCTTCATGACACTGTCTGTGATGGTTCCTTCATATGTGAGCGCTCCTTCATGACACTGTCTGTGAGTGTTCCTTCATGACACTGTCTGTGAGTGTTTCCTTCATGACACTGTCTGTGAGTGTTCCTTCATGACACTGTGAGTGTTCCTTCATGACACTGTCTGTGAGTGTTCCTTCATGACACTGTCTGTGAGTGTTCCTTCATGACATTGTCTGTGAGTGTTACTTCATGACATTGTCTGTGAGTTGTTACTTCATGACACTGTCTGTGAGTGTTACTTCATGACATTGTCTGTGAGTGTTCCTTCATGACACTGTCTGTGAGTGTTCCTTCATGACACTGTCTTCGAGTGTTCCTTCATGACACTGTCTGTGAGTGTTACTTCATGACATTTTCTGTGAGTGTTACTTCATGACACTGTCTGTGAGTGTTCCTTCATGACACTGTCTGTGAGTGTTCCTTCATGACACTGCTGTGAGTGTTACTTCATGACATTGTCTGCGAGTGTTCCTTCACGACACTGTCTGTGAGGTCTTTTGACAAGGAATCTTGCATGTGTTCAGTGTGGAATCAACTCCCAGCCTGCCATTAACGAATCTCTAGTGTAGCGGTGGGGGTGGGGCCATTATACAACAGGAAGATACGGTTTTGGAGAGTGCTGCGAAGAGGAAGGTGCAGACAGGCGTGTCATTGTGCCTGATGGCGACACAGTGAGGTGTGACGCCGATGTTTTGTTGGATTCCAACGTGTCAAGCATGAAGACGAGCTGTGCCAGCTGTATAACAGACACTGTGTGTGTGTGTGTGTGTGTGTGTGTGTGTGTGTGTGTTGTGTGTGTGTGTGTGTGTGTGTGTGTGTGTGGTGTGTGTGTTGGGGGGGGGGAGGGGTCTGCTCCTCTGAAGGTCCGTTGTGGAGACAGGCGGCGCGAGCCTTCATGTTGCCGGTGTGTGAGTGGGAAATACAGAGATACATCAATACTTTTGTCTTTCTGCGATGCCCCCCTTCCCTCCCCTCTATCCTTCTAACTATTTCACATGTTCTAAAGAAAAAGCCAAACAAAAGGATCAAACCCATGAGATGCACAGGGGTGGTGGGGGGAGAAGTGGAGGATGTGGTGAAAGAGGAGGGTGTAGTTTGAGAAGATAGAAGGGAAAACATACTGAGAGAAAAAAAAGAAAGAAAGAGAAACGTCTAGTGTGCATATCGAACGAACCTCCACATAAATCCCTGCTAAAAAACACAAACATATCCCATCAAACGGCAGCAATGATGATGCAGGAAGATGTGTGGTGTGTGTGTGTGTGTGTGGTGTGTGTGTGTGTGTGTGTGTGTGTGTGTGTGTGTGTGTGTGTGTGTGTGTGTGTGTGTGTGTGTGTGTAAGTGTGTGTGTGTAAGTGTGTAAGTGTGTGTGTGTGTGTGTGTGTGTGTGTGTGTGTGTGTGTGTGTGTGGTGTGCGTGTGCGTGTGCGTGTGTGTGTGAGGAGGAGGGGGGGGGAGAGGCGGGGAGGAGAGGATGAAGGTGGATGTTGGAGAGAGCTGGGAGATGGGGATGGAGATCTGTCCTATTGAATAATGCTGAGGAGCAATGGGATGTCTCGAAAGCAGGGCAGCAAGGCAGACCTTTCCATTGTTGTCAACATATACATTTTTAATTCAAACAGCAGAATCACACAATAAAAAGCAAACATTATACAAGGATTTTGTTTCTGCATGTTGACCACACGCGCACAATTCAGCCTTTACACAGAGGATTTTCACATATGTAGCGCAGCACACTATGTACGTGTTTAGGTCTCGGAAGATTCCCGCCCCATCCCCTTCCCCCATTATTAGCACACTGTGACCATGTCCATCACCGTCATAGTATAAAATTAGCACACTATGACCATGTCCATAACCTTCACAGTATAGAGTTGGCACACTATGACCATGTCCATAACCTTCACAGTATAGAATTAGCACACTATGACCATGTCACCTTCATAGTATAGAATTAGCACACTATGACCATGTCACCTTCACAGTATAGAATTAGCACACTATGACCATGTCACCTTCATAGTATAGAATTAGCACACTATGACCATGTCACCTTCACAGTATAGAATTAGCACACTATGACCATGTCACCTTCATAGTATAGAATTAGCACACTATGACCATGTCACCTTCACAGTATAGAATTAGCACACTATAACCATGTCACCTTCATAGTATAGAATTAGCACACTATGACCATGTCACCTTCATAGTATAGAATTAGCACACTATGACCATGTCACCTTCATAGTATAGAATTAGCACACTATGACCATGTCACTTTCATAGTATAGAATTAGCACACTATGACCATGTCAGTCACCTTCATAGTATAGAGTTAGCACACTATGACCATGTCACTTTCATGGTATAGAATTAGCACACTATGACCATGTCAGTCACCTTCATAGTATAGAATTAGCACACTATAACCATGTCCCCTTCATAGTATAGAATTAGCACACTATGACCATGTCACCTTCATAGTATAGAATTAGCACACTATGACCATGTCACCTTCATAGCATAGAATTAGCACACTATGACCATGTCACCTTCATAGTATAGAATTAGCACACTATGACCATGTCACTTTCATAGTATAGAATTAGCACACAACGACCATGTCACCTTCATAGTATAGAATTAGCACACTATGACCATGTCACTTTCATAGTATAGAATTAGCACACTACGACCATGTCACCTTCATAGTATAGAATTAGCACACTATGACCATGTCACTTTCATAGTATAGAATTAGCACACTAATGACCATGTCAGTCACCTTCATAGTATAGAGTTAGCACACTATGACCATGTCACTTTCATGGTATAGAATTAGCACACTATGACCATGTCAGTCACCTTCATAGTATAGAATTAGCACACTATAACCATGTCCCCTTCATAGTATAGAATTAGCACACTATGACCACGTCAGTCACCTTAATAGTATAAGACAGGAAGGGAGGAAGGGGCGGCGTAAACTGTAGCCATGAAAAAGAATATATACCTATACAAGTTGTGTCTAAATGATAGCGATGATACTCCTGAAACGAGAAAGGGTCTTAGCACCTTGATTTTACAACAGAAAATATAGATTTCATCAACTGAGAATCAGTCAGCAATATTTAATCATAAAAGCAAGACACAACAACAAAAACAGCACAGGGTACGTATACTCAACTTCACTGGTTTTTCTGACCCCCCCCCCCCCCCCCCCCCCCCCCCCCCCCCCCCCCCCCCCACCTCCAAACCTCTTCCCCAGATTTCAAATCACAATAAGGTTTGAACGGGCAGTCTAGGATGCCTACAGACCACGGGGCCACGCATCGAGTGTCGTATAGGGCTGACCCCCCCCCCCCCTCCCTTCCCTCCACTGTTTCCTTCTGGACTCTCACTGATGGCGTGAGGTCTCCCCTGTCATACACTATGATCAAAGAAGGTCAAAAATCACAGTGGTACCTGTAAAACGTAAATGGACTCTTCTCTCTCTCTCTCTCTCTCTCTCTCTCTCTCTCTCTCTCTCTCTCTCTCTCTCTCTCTTCTCTCTCTCTCTCTCTCTCTCTCTGCCCATGCTCCTTATCTTCCTCTCTGTGTATGGGCACACTTATGAATGTATGTGTGTAATGGAAGATTATGTGTAGACAGGGGTGCATTCACTTGTGCAAACGAATGCGTGTGTGTGCGTACGCGCACGTGTTTGTGCGAGTGCGTGCGTGCGTGCGTGCCTCTGTATGCGTGTGTGTGTGTGTGTGTGTGTGTGTGTTGTGTGTGTGTGTGTGTGTGTGTGTGTGTGTGTGTGTGTGTGCGTGTTGTGTGTGTGTGTTTTGTGTGTCTGTGTGTGTGCTTGCGTATGTGCGTGCGTGCGTTGTGCGTACGTGCGGGCGGGCGGGCGGGCGGGCGGGCGGGCGGGCGTGCGAGCGTGCGAGCGTGCGTGCGTGCGGGCGTGCGTGCGTGCGTGCGTGCGTGCGTGTGTGCGTGTGTGTGTGTGTGTGCATGGAGTGAGGGGGTAATGCTTGTGTGGGTGTACGTATGCTAGATTGAAAATGGACGGGTAGAGAAGGGAGAGGGGTGAGGAGCGATGGGGGGGTGGGGGGTGGGGGGGGGGGGGAGGAGGGCGGGTGAGGGGGTGCGGGGCGAGGGAGGCAGGCGATTAAGGGAATGGTGTCTACAATTGTGGAATTAAATGTCATTTCGCGTCGACATTGTTGTGGATCAGCCTTCGTTGCACAGTCTGTTCCTATTTGCACATTGTTTACATCTCACTTCATGGCACAGTCTGTTCCTATTTGCACATTGTTTACATCTCACTTCATGGCACAGTCTGTTCCTATTTGCACATTGTTTACATCTCACTTCATGGCACAGTCTGTTCCTATTTGCACATTGTTTACATCTCAAACATCATGTGTTTCAACTGTATGGCTCACACAGCGGCAGAAGCGGAAGATGAAGAGTGAGACACAGAAGGAGGACGAGGAAGAAGAGGAGAAGAAGAGAAGGATGAAGAAGAGGAGAAGATGGAGGGGAAGGATGAGGAGATTTCGAAAGATCAGGAGAAGAAGCGTTGGAATTAAAGAGAAAAATAAATGACAGGAGAAAAAAAATACAGAAAAAGAATTACAGAAGAGGAAGAAGAACCAATGAGATAAAATACGAATTAGCGGAGTATTAATATCACAGAAGAAGAAGAGGAAGGTTTCAAACTTAAAAATGAAATATTTTTAAAATAAACTAATTAGAAAAATCACAAAAGAAGAAGAGCCAAAGGAACAATAAAGAACAGGGGAAAATTAAATAGGAAGAAGAATTACAGAAGAGCAAAGAGGAGAAATAAAATGATTACAACAACAAACAAAAAATTGACAAGAATTGAATGTGAGGAAGCATTAGAAAAACAGACTTGAAGAAGAAGAGGAGGAGGAAGAGGAGAAGGAGCAGGAGGAAGAAGATAAACAAGAACAAGATGACGTCATGGAAAAAGGGAAAAAGAAATAAAGAATTTGAATTAAAGAAGAACAAAAAGTAGAATTAAAGATGAAACGGAACTTTAAAGGCGGACTAAAAACAGTTAAAGAAATATATAGAAGAGGATTATACTTAATGAACAAAGGGGAAATTTACTGAGGAAGAAACCAAAGGATGAGCGAAGAAGAAGGAAGGAAGGAAGGAAGGAAGGAAGGAAGGAAGGAAGGAAGGAAGGAGAAGAAGAAGAAGAAGAAGAAGAAGAACAAGAACAAGAACAAGAGCAACAGCAACAACAACAACAACAAGAATCAATCAAAGGGGAAGGAATAAGAAGAACAGCAAACAGGACATGCATAAATTGAAGTTAGAGACAGTATTTCCACCTCACCTTCTTGTTCACCCATACAAGCTCCAAAACAGGACATACATAAACTGAAGTTAGAGACAGTATTTCCACCTCACCTTCTTGTTCACCTATATAGAGACAGTATTTCCACCTCACCTTCTTGTTCACCTATATAGAGACAGTATTTCCACCTCACCTTCTTGTTCACCTATATAGAGACAGTATTTCCACCTCACCTTCTTGTTCACCTATATAGAGACAGTATTTCCACCTCACCTTCTTGTTCACTCTATAGAGACAGTATTTCCACCTCACCTTCTTGTTTACCTATATAGAGACAGTATTTCCACCTCACCTTCTTGTTTACCTATATAGAGACAGTATTTCCACCTCACCTTCTTGTTTACCTATACAAGCTCCAGCTGGGAACTAAAACTGTTTTTTTTTTAGCCTCACTATTTTCAACTCCTTTCTCTTGCAACACTTTCAGATCGTGGTCTTTTTACTAGCCTCACTATTTTCAAACCTTTCTCTTGTAACACTTTCAGGTCGTATCTTCTCTTTGTATTCTCTGTATGAACTGTGTATAGGAATTCACGTTGAAGGGAACTGGATGGAAATGTTTCACCAT
>CM031603.1:101781318-101798818 GCA_018398815.1 Conus ventricosus | reverse complement strand
GACTCCTCTGATGACGGTATCTCCGAAAGCCCCGGCACTTAGAAACACCGAGAGCAGAACCAGGTGCTCTCCCTTCCCGAGGACAAGACAGCAGTGAAACTGTCCGTCCATGGACACTGTAGGGGCCAGTACATGACCCTATTGTGTTAGTCGCCTCACACACACACACACACACACACACACACACACACACACACACACACACCACACCACACACACACACACACCCACACACACACACTAAAGATCCACCGTTTTTTTTTAAAGGCCCACCCCTACCCCCTACCCTTTCTTCCTGAAAAAAAAGCATCGAAATCAACTCGTTGATTGAGGTCATTCTACAAAAGAAGGAGGAGAAGAAAAAGATAATCCAAGCACATCCATGTCTTTCCACTTCACTGACTTTCAGACCCCAACACTCGCACGAGAACATTCCTTTACACATACGTGTTGCAACGTGGGTTGCAAGCTACAGACTCACAATCCAAATCCAACATTTCCCCCAAAATGAACAGTACAGCACAGTTCAGAATCGCATATCCATGAAATGGAAGACGTGATTATTATTCAGGTACCTCCTCCCTCCCTCCTCCCTCTCTCTCATTCTCCTGCTCTCCCCTCTCTCTCTCTCTCTCCTCTCTCTCTCCCCATTCCTCTCTCTCTCAACCCCCTCTCTGTCTCTCTCTGTTTCTGTCTGTCTGTCTGTCTGTCTGTCGTCTCTCTCTCTCTCTCTCTCTCCTCTCTTCTCTCCTCTCTCTCTCCTCTCTCTCTCTCTCTCTCTCTCTCTCTCCAGTGATCAATGGTTGACTGGAGGCAGGCGTTTGTTTAGACGACACTGGCGTGGGGGAACGTGTCCAGAGAGAGGCGGAGAGGAATGGACACAAACAAAGTAGGGCTCTTTCCTCCACGTGGGGGGGTGGGTGGGGAGGTGGGTGGGGGTCTGTAGGAACAGAAGAGGGGAGGGGGAGAAGACTGGAGGAGGGGGTCGGTGGGTGGGGAGGTGGGGTGGTGATCGTGTAGGAACAGAAAGAGGGAGGGGGGAGAAGACTGGAGGAGGGGGCTTGGGTGGGGAGTTGGGGAGTGGGGGTGTCGTGTAGGAACAGAAGAGGGGAGGGGGAGAAGACTGGAGGAGGGGGTCTGGTGGGTGGGGAGGTGGGGTGGGGGTCGTGTAGGAACAGAAGAGGGGGAGGGGAGAAGACTGGAGAGAAGGTCTGGTGGGTGGGGAGGTGGGGTGGGGGTCGTGTAGAACAGAAGAGGGGAGGGGGAGAAGACTGGAGGAGGGGGTCTGGTGGGTGGGGAGGTGGGGTGGGGGTCGTGTAGGAACAGAAGAGGGGAGGGGGAGAAGACTGGAGGAGGGGGTCTGGTGGGGGGTTTCTGTTTGCTGTGAACAAACTGTTCTCATCGCCTCTGGTGTTGACAATATTGATGAAATCTTTTTTTTTTTTACTTCTTCTTCGTCCTACCCCCGTCCCTCCTTATGCCCCCCCCCCCCACACACACCACTAACTTCCACCCCACCCCATACACACACACACTTACACACACCCTCACACCACAAGACCATCTCAATCATTTCTTTCTAGAAGAAATATCAAATGCATAGTCAAAGTATTCTTGTATGTCAATCCAAAAACTCTCTCTCTCTCTCTCTCTCTCTCTCTCTCCTCTCTCTCCACTCTCTCTCTCTCTCTCTCTCTCTCCTCTCTCTCTCTCTCTCCCTCTCTCTCTTACAACATTGCAGCCTCGCTATCAAATGTCCCTATATCTAAGTAGGTCTTCAACAAATTTAGGACTGTAGTTGTTGTCATCCATATTCGACTTGAATTCATTCGAAGAATCGGTTGATTTTGGCGAACCAAGAGCTCAGATGCAAATACTTTCGACATTCATCACCATTCAGACATGCTTTCTCACGGTCTCTCCGTCTCCAAATTAACGCACACACACACGCACACACGCACGCACCCCCCCCCCCCCCCCCCACACACACACACCACACACAATGACTGCAAAATTCAAATAATTTGGGGTTAATACCTCGTGGGGAAATGTGCTCTGTTTAAACAGAAGTTGGCAAATGATTTTCTGACTTGGGGAGGGGATGCGTGTGGACGGGTGGGGTGGGAGGGGAGGGGATAAGGAGAGGGCAGAAGGGAAGGCAGAACCTGAAATTCGAGAATGATCATGAAATAAAGTCTACAAACAACAGCACCGCCCAGTAATCGGTCTGTATCATGCGTGATTGTCAACAGACAACAGACAAGAGACATGTAAGAGGCTTGAACCGTGATGAAATATGAATATTTAACACTGACATCAGCCCCTGCGTCACAAAACATTGCATTGTGTTGCTGGTGCTGTGGTGTGTCTATAGCGCTCCGTTATGTGGGTAGTTTGCCTACTTACAAAATTTCTCTGTCTAAAATGTTGGCCTTTCTATAGCTCGGTGCCACCTACAGTCCCTTATCTTTTTTTCTGCCTACGCGTAATTCAGTTTACCTGTCCTTGGGATTTTTAGACTTAGTTTTACCAAGGGCAGCTCCCTTGTTGTGGGTCCTTTTCCAGAGCGCGAAGTACACGCTATACAAAGGGGTCCCGTGTATTGTTTCTTCCCAAAGACTGCTGTCATACTGTCACTCAGATTTTCTCGACTTGCCAGGTGCAAGAGGTACCCACTCAGCCACTCGTCCACTGACTGAAGTCCATACAACTCTTCAATATTCTGTGGACAGAAAAAGTGTCTATCGTATACCTTACTGACTCCCCTCCTGTGAGAATCTTCTTTTTTTTGTTTTGTTGTTGTTGTTGCTGTCCCAACCTCTGCGCCACCTCAGAGGCAGTGCAGCCACGCCGCTCATTCCGACACCCCGTCCACAGCCACAGCCGGTCGGCCCCGCCGCAGCCCCGGCGCCGGCAATCCACAGGAGCAGTCAATGTCAAGTCGTCAAGAGGCAACCCACCGGTGGAGACACTGCACTGCTGCCGAGTCACTTCGGTGATGTTCAGTGCGCGCCTGTTCTGATCTAACATATGCAGAACACACCTACTAACCCCCCCTACTGACGACAATAATGGCTTAGTCGCGGAGCCGGCGTGAGTGAGCTCTCCCTCGGAGGGCGCCACCACGTCCGTTCCAACGACAGCCCCCATGGACTCGCCGATACCGGTGACCCCGACGGAACCAAACCAAGGCCACAGACGTGGAGAGTACATCGAAATTGAGGTCACCATGAGAGCAGGGCATGAAGGGCCACAGAATTGAGACTTTTTTTTTTGGTATGCTGATCGATGAGAATGAGGATGATTAGATGATGCTACGGATTTCCATTTCGGTCTGAGACTACATGACAGGGCTGTACTCTACGCTTCCTTTCATAATATATCCCGGCGTCAACCAGGCCCGAGAGATACAGGAACCTGCAGTGTTGGTCAGGAAATTTGAGCAACACTCTCAGAAACGCATCCATTAAGTGGGTGAAACTCGACTGTGATGTCCCTGTCTTCCCAACTGAGTCCGCAGCAACTCAACTCTGGGTAGGAGCCGGTCGGGGCAGAAAACCCACATGACTTCTGACGGGATTCGAACCCACGACCTCCCAGCCGGGAGTCGGCGACGCTAACCACTTCGCCACGGCGGCTGGTAGTGAGAAGCTTCTACTAGTCAAATGCTGATCCGACTTACTGAAAACTAATGCTAGTCCATGCCCCTTGGCTGTATGCCAAAGCTCTGGATAGTTACGTTCTGAGACTAAAGCCTTGGTGCCGAAATGACAAGGAGGGAGTAGGGAAGGGGATCTTTCCTTCACACCTCCTCTATCATCATATGATCCAAGCCGAGAGAACCCTTGTCTTGTGAAACCCTTTGACCTGTCTGGTCAGCTGACATGTGTCGGTGTTCTTTAACCTGACGCAAGGGTCAGTGACAGGGAGGCAGGACGACAATGGACGCTTCTCCCTTGCACTTGATGTTGACAAAGATGTCAAGAAGGAAGTTCAAGTTGTGTGTGTGTGTGTGTGTGTGTGTGTGTGTGTGTGTGTGTGTGTGTGTGTGTGTGTGTGTTGGGGCGTGGTGCGTGCGTGCGTGCGTGCGTGCGTGCGTGCGTGCGTGCGTGCGTGCGTGCGTGCGTGCGTGCGTGCGTGCGTGCGTGCGCGCGCGCGCGCGCGTGCGTGTGCGCGCGTGTGTGTGTGTGTTCCATTGGCACCCCACACTATCCACACATATCTCGCCATCTTTTTCTGCAGAAAGAAAGGACACTTTGCGCTGTCTTCTCTCTCTCTCCCCCCCCCCCCCTCTTCTTTCTCTCTCTCTCTCTCTCTCTCTCTCCTCTCTCCTCTCTCTCTCTCTCTCTATTATATATATATAATATATATATATATTATAAAATAAATAAAAATAAAATTAAAACCTACAAAAATTGTTTCGAGCTAAAATGCTCTCCTCAGATAGAGAGATAGAGAGATAGAGAGATAGAGAGATAGAGATAGATAGATAGATAGATAGATCTTCAGACAACTTGAACAATATGGTGTCACCATTCCTATTTCACTGGAATGTATCCAGATAAGTATGTAACACAAGCTAATGTGATGCCTGGGGTCCCCCTAGCAAGTACTACGTCTGATTTGACGGGAAGAGGAGGAAGGTGGGGGCGGGTGGGGAGGAGCAAGGAAAAATGGAGAGGGGGAGTGGGAGGGGGTCTGGGAGGGAACAAAGATGGTGCTGTAGGCTGTAGGACCATTCCCTGTGTGCTAAGGGTTTGCTGCGTACAGAACAAAGATGGTGCTGTAGGCTGTAGGACATTCCCTGTGTGCTAAGGGTTTGCTGCGTACAGAACAAGATGGTGCTGTAGGCTGTAGGACCATTCCCTGTGTGCTAAGGACGTTGAACGACTAGCACACGGGCCACTGCACCCTGGACCCGGAATTCGCATCATCCTAGCTGTTTGACTTATCAACGAGGCCACCTTTCCACCGTACTTAAGCTCCTAATGTCATGAAATTCTCATCATTCCTAGCTGTTTGACTTATCGACGAGGCCACTTTTCCACCGTACTTAAGCTCCTAATGTCATGTTATGGAAAGATTTCCTTTTCTGTATCCTGCCTACTGACCTAATAAAAAGATTTTCCCCATAACATATTTCAGCTGATTTATTAAACTTTCATAATATCGTGCGTCCTCTTGCTTTTTAGAGTATTTTCAATCAGTATGATGACCAAATTGGTCTAGGCAACGAAAACCACAAGGGGGTACAAATGGAAATGCTTCTGACCATTGACCATGTCATCATCATTGTGTGACCAGGGGTTCCTCACTGGCCTTCAGTCATTGGCCATGTCCTCATCATGTGTGACACAAGGGTTCCTCAATGGCCTTCAGTCATTGGCCATGTCATCATCATTTGTGCGACACAAGGGTTCCTCACCGGCCTTCAGTCATTGGCCATGTCATCATCATTGTGTGACACAAGGGTTCCTCACTGGCCTTCAGTCATTGGCCATGTCATCATCATTGTGTGACACAAGGGTTCCTCACTGGCCTTCAGTCATTGGCCATGCCCTCCATCATTGTGTGACAAAGGGGTTCCTCACTGGCCATGTCCTCATCATTGTGTGACCAGGGGTTCCTCAAGGCCATGTCTCATCATTGTGTGACACAGGGGTTCCTCAATGGCCATGTCATCATCATTGTGTGACCAGGGGTTCCTCACGGGCCCTTCAGTCATTGGCCATGCTATATCATTGTGTGACACAGGGGTTCCTCAATGGCCATGTCTATCATTGTGTGACACAGAGGTTCCTCACGGGCCTTCAGTCATTGGCCTGTCCCACTTCTCTCATCTTGCACGTGATATTTGAAAGATGTGAAGAATGACGTGTTTTTTTTTTCCCCTGCACTCAACCCCATTACACCCACATTTCTTGCCTCTTTTCTACAGTGAGGAGAACCAAGTGTTTACACTCTCTCTTCTCTCTCTCTCTTCTCTCTCTCTCTCTCTTCTCTTTTCTCTCTCTCTCTCTCTCTCTCTCTCTCTCTCTCTTTATTTGCACCGCTGTAAAACATTTTTTTTTTTGTTTTGGTGTGTTTTGGTGTCATTGCTTAAGCCTGATACTTTGTTTTCTTTCTTTCTATTTTTTCGACATTGTGCTTCAACCATTGGTCTTTTTGTTGTTTGTTGTTTTTACTGACTACTTGAATTTTCTAAAGATACATTCTGTTATCTGTTTTAGGCATAATAGTTAACTTTAAACTCTTTGTGTCGCTTGTCATTATTGTGCGTTATCCACAAACGTTACTTTTCTCACCTGTATTCTTTTGTTGTGTTGTTGTTGTTGTTGCTGTTGTTGTTGTTGTTTTTAACTATAATTCTCTGTGTCTTTTTGTGAAAACTGTCTTCTCGTCGATTTGTGCCTCTGTTCCCTTACTCCCCATGCTTCTCATAACCCACTGCCCCAGGCTTAAAGTTGGACATTTTCAATGTCTATCATTTATTTAAAATTAGGTCCATGAAATCTCATCCTCTTAAAACAGTCCCCCCATCCAGTCAAGTATTTGGCATAAGTAAAACAAGGTTAGACTCTCGCATAACAGATAACCCCTTATTAGCATTCCTGAATACAACATAGAACGCGCGACAGTGATCACCCCCAACATACTGGCCTTGCCGTATACATTCATCAATCAATTGCCAACATTACCCGACGCAGAACTGATCTTGAAACATACTGTCGAATGTATCTGGATTGAAATAAAAAAACCCAAATCACCGCCATTAATAATCGGAATTTATATAGACACCCATCTTCCACATACGAATGGTATGACAACTTTGTACAAATGATGGATTGGATCTGTCACAACATTTCAAATATACTAATGTTGGGGGACTTCAATATTGTTTTGTTAAACAACAACCAGTTTGGAAAATTTTACACATCACTTCATGCACTCCATCAGTTAGTACAAACCCCAACGAGAATAAAACAACTGCGACATTTATTGATCTGTATACACTAAAAACAAATCCGCAATACTAGATGTTTCAGTGGTACATTCTGGTATTAGTGATCACTGTCCAGTCTTCTGCACGTGGTCCTTAAGGCTCCAAAACCCAAACCACCAAGGTCACACGACCATCCATACCGCCTTTCAAAAAGTTTAATGAAGCAGCATACCTCTATGACTTAAACATTTCACCATTTCACTTAATTTTATAATTACTCAGACTGGGATGATGCACTGTCCTTCTGGTACCAAACATCCTCACCATCATAAATAAACAGGGCCCCGGTTACATCAAAAAAGAGTTAGGCATCCGCAGATGAACCCGTGGTTAACTCCAAAATTGCTGCAAGAAATGGTATACGTGACCAACTCAGGCAGCAAATTTTTTTGACAAATACAAAGAGCAAGAGAACTTTGTTTCAAACGAAGTTGAAAAAGCCAAACGAGACTACTTCAGTCAAATGATAACGGATGCAAATCCACAGCGCCAATGGGGAAAGGGCAATAAACACTATTGTACGCAACAAGCGTACAAATTCACAAACTTCAAGCACCAACATCACCCCGGACAAATTTAATACCCACTTTCTGTCATTATCAGATACCCTTTCTCAAGCTTCACAGACTATAAGAGGCCAAATGAATATACTTGCCCCACTTCCCTAATATCATTTTGCAAAAAAAGCTTGGATCCAGTAACTCAATTAAAAAATTCCCCCTTTTTGCTGTACATGAAGTAGGGATGCACTTGCGCAATTAAAGAATAAAAAATCCATGGGCCTGATAACATACCCACATTTCTTTCAAACTCGCTCTACCTTACATTGTTGAGTCTCTTACATACATATATAATCTATCCATTGAACTAATGTTTTCCCCCAGGCGTTCAAAAACGCCAAGTAATCACCTTCCAAAATCAAATGATTTGTCGGATCCAAATAATTTCAGACCATATCCTTACTATCGATTCTTCCAAACCCCTTGAAAGAACATACACACACAGTATCTCAGTTCATGGAGAAAAACAACTCTTTCACCCACTCCAATCTGGATTCCGATCTAATCATTCCTGCCACACAGCATTATCACGAATGTGTGACTATGGCTTTCAAATATGAACCCAATCAAATGACAGGGGTTGTCCTTTCTTGACTTCAAAAAGGCGTTTGATTTGTTGATCATTCCATTTTTCTAAAGAAACTATCTGTCTACTTGAACCATACCCCCACAAACTCATTATTCCAATCATACTTGAACGTAGGATCAGTATGTGGCGCTTAATGGCAAAAACCTCCACTTCAGACTTTGTCAGCATGGGGTCCCACCCGGGCTCTGTATAGGCCCCCCACTATTCTGCATCTTCATCAAAGATTTACCATTGTCCGTATCAGATGAAAAGGTCACGGACAGATTTATTTGGCTGATGACTCGTCGCTCCAAACGAATGGTAGTGATCTACAGACAATATAAACTTCTCTCCAGGAAAGTCTACACGACGTGTCAGACTGGTGTCATTCAAACTCAAAAGGTCATACACCCAGCCAAAACCAAATCTATGATTATAGCTACCCGCCCAAAACACCAGTTGACTCCCCTTTGCCTAAAACTTCAGTTGAATGGCACTTTCTCGAGCAGGTAGACGAGCATCGTGTTTTAGGGTTAACGATAGATAAAGAATTTTAAATGGCAATCTCATTAAATAACGAATGCAGGTAGTCTCAAAACAACTTTTCCTGGGTTTTTCAATTAAAGCGCTCGTCAACAGTAATGTGCTTAAACTTTTCTTCAATGCACACATAATGTCACGTATAAATTACGCTCAACAGTGTGGGACGGCAGTAGTGAGCCCAAAAAAAGCTGAAATTTTCTCCATAGACGTGCAGCAAAGCTACTTTCCCTCCCGCTGATCTGTAACAACCCGACGAAAAACTAAAAGCGCTGAAATACTTCCTCTGAATAGGCAATTGGAATTCAACAAGGCATCATTTATGTTTACAATCTTGACAGATACTATGCCTGTTATATCATGCCCTTTTACAAAATCGAAAAAGTTTTCTGGCTCGACGAAATTCCTTTCTTCCCTACCCACGCATTGTTTTATTACAAAACAAGCCCAGCTTACTCTGGACCATATGTCTGGAACTCACTTCCACCCAATCTACAAAACATGAATACTTTAAAACCTTTCAAGGAACATTTTTCACAAACATTTTATGTCTCAGTAGTTAAATTATTCGATTACAATGATTAGCGTCCATTCGCTAAGTCTTCTGTGAACCATATTTTGAATAAATCGTCTCAACATAAAACCTACTCCGTTAAAATCGCTCATCCCCATCCCCCTTCTGTCTACCATCCCTTTTCTCCTCCCCCTACCTACCATTCTCTCTTCCCCCCCTCCTCTGACCTCTCTCTCTCTGTAGTTTTTGTTTGTTTGTTTGCTTGTAAGTTTCCTTTTGTTTTACCATCCCCCATCTCATTAGTGCTTTTATGAGCAGTTTGCTTATCATTGTAGAATTAGATTATCATGTTGCTATGTTCAATTGTCTGTATGAATGATATGTGTGAAATAATGTATGCATGACAAGGACAGATTGTAAGACTAGGCTTTGGCCTAAAATCTTCATCCTTGGGTATTAAAGATCAATCATCAATCAATCTCTCTCTCTCTCTCTCTCTCTCTCTCTCTCTCTCTCTCCTCTCTCTCTCTCTCTCTCTCTCTCTTTATTCAAAACTGATAATCATTGGACCCAAACTTTTGAATCATTTGGTTTGACACAATTAATAAAACAGCTACCCGTGTAACCAATTCTTCTGAAACATTAATAGATCATATATATGTTACCAATTTAGAAACAATAGTAGAATCAGTTGCTCCTGTTTGTGGCTGCAGTGACCATTTTCCAATTTGTTTTACGTGGACCAAAAAGGGTGTCAAATACCCAAGTTAAATCATAAAACGATTACATTTAGGAACTTTTCTAAATTTGATCCTGAAAAATTTCTCTCAGATCTTTTAAATTCCCCTTTAATGAAGTGTATCAGCATACTGACCCCAATCAAGCTCTGCAAGTATGGTATAAACATCTTCCATGACGTATACAATAAGCATGCCCCTCTTCAAACTAAAAGAGTAAAACATCGGATAAAACCACCATGGCTTACAAAAGAAATACAGGACACTATATATCAAGGGATTATCTGTTAAAAAATGGCTCTCGCGAAGAATTCAAAAAGTACAGAAATAATGTGACCTCCCTAATACGATCAGAAAAAAAGGAAATATTTCTTGGACCTAATTAATAGAAAGAAAGACAGTAAACCTAGTTGGAAAGCTATCCATGGCTTAACCAAGAAAATTTCTGACCCTGTATTAAACTTAACGAAAGACATATCTGCAAGTGAACTGAACGACCATTTTGCAAGTATAGCTAATCAAATCATACGAAACGATGAATCAAAAAGTAACGATCTACAAGAATTACTGAAATACTGCCATCAGAAGAACATCCATTCAGCTTTGGATATTAGTGCCATGGATGTCCACGAAGTTTTCTCTTCTCTTAAACAGTTAAAACAAACAGCAACTCGTGAATTGATGGAATTGACGGGAAAATTCTTAAGTTATCAGCAACTGTTATAGCAGAAACTCTCACATATATTTATAATCTCTGCATCGATAAGCGTTGCTTTCCTGACGCTTTTAAACAAGCTAAAGTCATACCATTGTACAAATCAGGAAATATGGCTGATCCTTCTAACTATCGACCAATCTCTATTCTATCAGTTTCTTCAAAACCATTTGAACAACACATAAAAAGTGTCTTCTTTCTCATGTCAAAAAATTCGATCTACTACATCCTAATCAATCCGGATTTAGAGAGAATCACTCTGTCAAACAGCTCTTACTAAGGGTAGTTGATCGATGGCTTTCAAACATAAACAACAAACACTTTTCCGGAGTACTCTTCGTGGATTTTGACAAAGCCTTCGATTCATTAATCATGAACTTTTGCTCAGAAAGTTAACTATTTATCGACTAACTTCGACACTCTAAATCTCACTTCATCCTTCCTTTCCAACAGGCAACAATTAGTATTATTAAATGATTGTTATTCTACTTTGATTCCCAATAACTTTGGTGTGCCACAAGGCTCGGTGCTTGGTCCACTGCTGTTCTTATTCTATATTATGATTTACCATTAACCTTGACTACGCATTGTGAAATGTTTGCCGATGATACCACTGTTGACACTAATAACTCTAAATGCCCAGCAAGTCTACCTTGACATTCAGAAAAATATCAACCTTCTCGTTAAATGGACACAACTCAATCATATGTGTCTGCATCCTCAAAAAACGAAATTCATGTTGATTACAACAAGGCAAAAACGTCAAAATGTATCCGAAAACTTGCCAATCCTTTATATTGGTAATGAAAAAATCAAAGAGGTTTCTAATCACATGAGTCTTAGGAATAACAATCGACAACAACCTATCTTGTCGAAACATTTAGAACTTCTTTCCAAAAATCTTGCCGTAAAACTGTATCAGCTCAGGAAATATAAAAACTTTTAGATTATCACACCAGAAAATTATTCTTTCAATCTTATATTCAACCAAATATTGACTATGCTTCGACACTCTGGGATTTAGCTAGCAATAAGTTGCTTAAACCATTGACTAGTATATACAAGAGAGCTGTTAAAATAACAATTGATGAACCCTCGCTAGAACACCTGATTATGAACGAGCAGGTATCCTTCCATTCAAGACCAAACTATTGTACAATAAAGCACTCTTTATGCATAAAATACTACACGGCAGTGCCCCTTCCTATTTAATGAATATATTTACTTCTAATGATCATCGACATTCGCATAAAATAAATCTCCCTTTCCCATCAATTAATTTAGCAAATCAAGCCTTGCTTATTCTGGGGGCTGGCTGTGGAATAATATCCCAGAAAAACTAAAAAACGAACCAAACCCTAGTAAATTTAAATCCATTCTTTTTGCGTACTTGATGTATCTTTCTGATCTTACACCACTTTTCCCAAAGATGTACCAATAACTGCTCTGTGAAAATGTTTCATTTTCCTTATCAGTTCTTCCTTTACTTTCATCCCCCCTCCTGTTATTCTTAATTGTCCCCCATCCCACTCAATCCTACTCCCACCCCCACCGTCTCCCACACCTTGTCGTGTTCCCTCTGTACATAGATTTTTGTGTCCTTTTGTATTTTCATATTTCATATTTAAGAGTTACTTACCATTATTTTATATTAATCATTTTTTTTTCTTTTCCTTTCTTAAATTTCTTTTGGCCCCGGAGGGCTGGATGTAAAAAAGCAGTGATGCTTATTCCATTACCCTCTGAAAATAAAATTCGTTCGTTCGTTCGTTCGTTCGTTCTCTCTCTCTCCTTTACTCTGTAATTGGATACAAACTCGCTCTCTCACCTTTACACTGTCATCGGACATTAACTCTCTCTCACTCTCTCTCTCTCTCTCATCTCTCTCTCTCTCTCTCTCTCTCTCTTCTCTCTCTCAAGATAATTTATCAAGACAAATTATACAATTTATATTTCATATCTTCATTTTTTTAAATCAGGAGCAATGGCCTAAACAGAAAATATTCTTGACTCTCTCTCTCTCTCTCTCTCTCTCTCTCTCTCTCTCTCTCTCTCTCTCTCTCTGTCGCTCTCTCTCTCTTTCTGTCTCTCACTGTCTCTCCCTCTCAATCTCTCTCTCTCTCTCTCTCTCTCTCTCTCTCTCTCTCTCTCTCTCTCTCTCTCTCTCTCTCTCTGACTGCCCATCCCTCCCTCACACTGACCCACCTGATCAGAGTCACCACACTAGTCCATAGACTGACCACATCCACACTGGGTTTTCTCCTGTGCCGGCGGCCATTATACACGTCCAGCGGCAGTAGATGTCCGCACTCAGGGGACGTCACTGATTTTCCCTGTCCTGCACAGTTGTGCCCCTTTCATCATTGCCGGTGCTCCTGTTTGACACCAAATATTGGCCGGAGACACCCCCATGCTAATTTTGTCCCAGGGATGGTTTCTTCTATCCCCCCACCTACCCCTCCCCCTCCCCAGTCTGTGTTCTTTGTGTGAAAGGCTGTTCCGTAGCAGTTGCTTTGATGTTCAATGCTAGTGCTCTCACCATGTGATCTTAGGCGTGTGAGTCGACAAAAAGGCAGCAAAACTAGTCACATTTGGGGGGATTGGGAAGGGGTGAGGATGAAGAGGAGAGAGAAAAGGGTGGTCGTGTTATTTCACTGAATAAGAATGAACAGAGAGAAAAGGTGGTCGTGTTATTTCACTGAATAAGAATGAACAGAGAGAAAAGGGTGGTCGTGTTATTTCACTGATATAGAATGAACAGAGAAAAGGTGTCGTGTTTATTTCACTGAATAAGAATGAACAGAGAGAAAAGGGTGGTCGTGTTATTTCACTGAATAAGAATGAACAGAGAGAAAAGGGTGGTCGTGGTTATTTCACTGAATAAGAATGAACAGAGAGTAAAGGGTGGTGTGTTATTTCACTGAATAAGAATGAACAGAGAGAAAAGGTGTGTCGTGTTATTTCACTGAATAGAATGAACAGAGAGAAAGGGTGGTCGTGTTATTTCACTGAATAAGAATGAACAGAGAGAAAAGGGTGGTCGTGTTATTTCCACTGAATAAGAATGAACAGAGAGAAAAGGGTGGTCGTGTTTATTTCACTGAATAAGAATGAACAGAGAGAAAAGGGTGGCGTGTTATTTCACTGAATAAGAATGAACAGAGAGAAAAGGGTGGTCGTGTTATTTCACTGAATAAGAATGAACAGAGAGAAAAGGGTGGTCGTGTTATTTCACTGAATAAGAATGAACAGAGAGAAAAGGGTGGTCGTGTTATTTCACTGAATAAGAATGAACAGAGAGAAAAGGGTGTCGTGTTATTTCACTGAATAAGAATGAACAGAGAGAAAAGGGTGGTCGTGTTATTTCACTGAATAAGAATGAACAGAGAGAAAAGGTGGTCGTGTTATTTCACTGAATAAGAATGAACAGAGAGAAAAGGGTGGTCGTGTTATTTCACTGAATAAGAATGAACAGAGAGAAAAGGGTGGTCGTGTTATTCCACTGAATAGAATGAACAGAGAAAAAAGGGTGGTCGTGTTATTTCACTGAATAAGAATGAACAGAGAGAAAAGGGTGGTCGTGTTATTTCACTGAATAAGAATGAACAGAGAGAAAAGGGTGGTCGTGTTATTCCACTGAATAAGAATGAACAGAGGAAAAGGGTGGTCGTTTTCATTCACTGAATAAGAATTAACAGAGAGAAAAGAAATGTAATCTGCAAGTGGGACCAGACAAATAATTCATCAGACAAACATGGTCAGGACTGCGCCTGCATTACTGAAAACCAGCGAAAATACAAATATCCTCACAAAACAAGGTGAACGGCAGCGAGTATTTGGTACTGTCATGCGGCAGTACTGTTTCATGCCTTTTCTTCTTATTGTTAAAGTCATCTGAAGAAGATACAACTACGAAAATTCGCCTGTTGGTTCCGTACAGTGTACGAAATAAATGTTTCTTCGCAGTTTGTTTTTGTGTTTTGTGGTTTGACTGACTGGCTGAGTCAAGGAGAACGAATCACACTGGTAGGCTCTGGCTGTATACAGCTGTGACACTAGCGGATTGGTGGCTATGTTGTGTACCATTGTTTTCATTCTCAGTGACCCCATCTCTCTGCCTTCAAGTTGGCTGATTCCTTGCTGTGACAGACAGCTCCAAAGACAGGCTGACAGTGGGGCTTTGTTTAGTGCACAACAAATGATAGGGACAGGACTGACTACTGCTTCAGAGAATTCACTGCCCACCTGCAGGATATACAGAGAGAGAGAGGAGAGAGAAGAGAGAGGAGAGAGAGAGAGAGAGAGAGAGAGAGAGAGAGAGAGAGAGAGAGAGAGAGAGAGAGAGAGAGAGAGAGAGAGAGAAAGAGAGAGAGAGACAAAGAGAGAGAGAGACAGAGACTGACAGAGACAGAGAGACAGAGAGACTGAGAGAGAGAGAGAGAGAGAGAGAGAGAGAGAGAGAGAGAGAGAGAGAGAGAGAGGAGAGAGAGAGAGAGGAGAGAGAGAGAGAGAGAGAGAGAGAGAGAGAGAGAGAGGAGAGAGAGAGAGAGAGAGAGAGAGAGTGAGACAAATAGACAGACAGACAGACAGCCAGCCAGCCATAGACAGACAGAGAGAGACAGAGAGAGAGAGAGATGGAGAGAAAGGGGGAGGACGGAGAGATAGAGAGAAATTGAGAGAGAGACAGACAGAGACAGACAGAGAGACAGGGTGACAGAGAGACAGAGTGACAGAGTGAGAAACAGAAACAGGGAGAGAGAGAGAAACAGAATGTGAGACAGAGAGAGAGAGAGAGAGAGAGAGGGGAGAGAGAGAGAGAGAGAGAGAGAGAGAGAGAGAGAGGGGGGGAGTGGAGGGAAAGAGAGACAGAGACAGAGAGAGACAGAGAGAGAGAGAGAGAAGGAGAGACAAACAGACAGAACGACAGGCAGAGAGAGCCAGAGAGGAAGAGGGGAGAGTGATAGAGAGAGAAAGCAAGAGAAGAAGAATATTATGAAAAGGAAGAGAAGGAGAAAGGTGAACACCACGACGACGAAGACGGATTATAACGACGACGACGACGACAACGAAGAAGAAGAAGAAGAAGAAGAAGAAGAAGAAGAAGAAGAAGAAGAAGAAGAAGACGAAGAAGAAGAAAAAGAAGAAGAAGAACAGGAGGAGGAGGAGCAGGAGGGGGAGAAGAAGGAGGAGGAGGAAGAAGAAGAAGAAGAAGAAGAAGAAGACGAAGACGAAGACGAAGACGAAGACGAAGAAGAGAAGAAGAAGAAGAAGAAGAAGAAGAAGAAATGTGGATATTGAACTGGTGTAAACAGAGGGGAAGGGAGGGGTTGCTAGAAGAAACAGTTTTTTAATTAAAAAACAAAAAAAAAACCAGCATGCATATGATGTTCTAGCAACAGAAACCCAATCTCCACAGACGTCAACTCGGTGATACTCACCCTGACCTTGACAGAAGCCCTCTGTTTAATGTGCTGTGTGGGAACAAAACTCTTCTTTTCCAGGTCACATCCAAGGAAGGGAACCCTTCATTTCCACAGAACACAACACTTCTTCCTTCCCAGCTCCAAACAGGAATACAACTGGTTATCGTACGACACAGATGACGATTGTCCGTCGCCATTTTCGGCCTTCACCCACACACTGCCAATCCACAGCTGCTGTTTTCAAGGCGAACTCTCCATTCCTCAGAAGACACAACAATGAAATCGGTGTGGTCACTGTGCAGGAGAAGGTAGTTCACATAACATATGTCCACGCTTGTCGCTTCATTGGATTTCAGAGCTCTATGTGCAAGTGAACATTTGTCATTCACGTGCTGCACGTGAGTTTGAAGCCACCGTTTCACAAGAGATTCAACTCAACATGTTCACAAACTGAGCAGTGCAGTGCAGCGCCTGAAATATGAGTGTTGAAGATGAGAGCAAGATAAATACCGTTCTAAAGGTTTTCATCTTTTCCGACCATTCTTTCTCTCTCTCTCTCTCTCTCTCTCTCTCTCTCTCTCTCTCTCTCTCTCTTCTCTCTCTCTCTCTCTCTCTCTCTCAAAGCAGTTGCTCGTATTGAAAGGTTCACTTTCTTGCATTAAAATTTTTTTAGGGGTACAGCTTAAAACGCCGAATGATTTAGTGTACGGAGAGACAGGACGCTACCCTGTTTATGTAAATACGTCTGTTCGGTGTATTAGATATTGGCTTAAGTTACTACGTATGGATGGAAATACACTGCCGGTGAAAGCTTGCGAGATGTTGATGTAGCTAGACTCACGCGGTAAATATACATGGGTTTCAAGGATTCGAGAAACATTATTTCAGAATGGTTTTGGAATGGTATGGCTAAATCAAGGGGTTGAAAATGTCAATGCATTTCTGGATGAATTTTGCCAGAGGCTTATTGATTGCAGATGGCAAAACTGGAGTGAACATATCCAAGACAGCTACCGGTTTTCTTTATATAGAACTTTCAAATCATCTAGGAGCTGTGAAAGGTATCTTTTAATTGACATCGACAGACATATTAGATGTTATTTAACAAAATTTAGATTTGGAGTAACAGACATGGCAATACATCGGGACCGTTATAATCGGGTGTCAACTAATTCTGTAGCATGCCCATTGTGTAATGACGCAATAGAAAATGAAGTACATGTTTTGTTTTGTTGCCCTAGTCTCTGTGAGCTTCGGCAACAATATATTCCAGGGAAATTTTATGCAAATCCATGTCTGTTCAACGTAGCCTTATTGATGGCAAACATTAACGAAATTATATTGAAGAATGTATACACAGGCTATCTTGGGGGCATCCGGTGGTGGGACAACATCTGACACAGGCTGTCTTGGGGCGGGGGTCCCGTGGTGGACAACATC
>CM031603.1:101758215-101781218 GCA_018398815.1 Conus ventricosus | reverse complement strand
AGTCTTTTTAAAAAGTTTTTAAAAAAAACAGGACATTTTGTTTTTACTTGAAAATAAATAACCGCCTCAATTTAGTAAAATTAAAAAATTTCCTGTTGGAAAACAAAGACTAAAATTTGGTTAAAAGGCAGATAAAAAAAACCCAAAAACTTTCTTAGCAAAATTTAACAAACCCTCATTGTTCATTAATTGTGACAGACGGTTTGGGGAAAAACAAATTTGTCCTCAACCTGTACAAACAGTTTTTCGTATATTTTAATCATATTGTTGGTTTTCTGTCCAACACTTAAATGGAACAAAGCATATCATGATAGAAGGTTTATATGGACAGATGATGACATATATTTAGTTGATCCTAGCAATAAACTGAGTGAGTGTTTAGAACAGTTTTTATAAACTTTTGAAGGAACGCAGACACTATTTTTTTTATAGAGACTGTTCGGCAGAAAAAGACATAGTTAAAAAGAAACACTTTATCAAACTTGCTTTCAGTGGAAGACTTTGCTAGGATAAGTGGTTGTGGATTTTATGTCAGAAATATAACTCAGTTTTAAAAGATTTTTAGAGAACAGTTAAAAACTGTAGTTTTATTTTCACATGAAAGACAGAGCTCATTTGAAGAATGTTTGCGCGAAAATGATGTTTTTGAAACGATCAAGAAAAACATAGGTTTAAACAAAAACCTGAAATCTAAAAAGTTTAGTAAATTAGTTTTAAAAACGGAAAACCCTGCACATATGTTTGTTTGTAAATAATCGTTTTTTTTTGGGGTTATTGACGTCTTACTTGTCAAGAACAGTAATATGCGCTTGCGTGGTGGTGGTGGTGTGTCTGCCCGCCTCTCTGTCTGTCTGTCTGTCCTCTCTCTGTCTCTCTCTCTCTGTCTGTCTGCCGGTGATTCTCCTCTCTCTCTCTTCCGCCACAGGAAAAGGCTGCTTTTTAGGCCACTTTTCCCCAAAAAAACTCGGTGGTGAAAGCAATGATCAGGTTTGGGTAAAATGCTGTTCTCTGGGTGTCTGTTCCCACGGCTTTCTTTTCAGTACTGTCAACTCTGTCAGGGCGGTGTCAACGGCCCTGCTCTGCAGGTGGTAGGAAAGCTTTTAATTGCTAGTTGCCGGCCCTACCTGCCCAGCACTTGGGTGTTTATTTCTTCCAGTGCTGTGGGGGTGTGAGTTTGCATATGGCACAAATATAGCTGCAGTTTTAGAAGGCAGTGTGGATTCTAAGTTAGAAAAAGTTTTGAATCCAAAATATTTTTTCAACAGCTTTATAGATTAAATTGTGTGGAAGACATGGAACGCTACAACTTTCTAACAAGCCAAAATTTCCCATACTGCTGCCAACACCAACGGAATTGTGGACAGAGGAAGAAAAGAATGCTTTACATGAAAAAAAGATACTTTGAAAAATGATTGAAGCGGCTCGTAAAGCACACACACACACACATATGCACCACGCACCGCACCCCACCACGCACACACAAACCCACAACACCCCCACACACCCCACACCCCACACACACACCACCCCCACACACACACGCACACACACACTCTCTCTCTCTCCACACACACACAGGCCCAAAAAATCAATACTGCCGCACCTCCTCTATCCCTCTTCCCCCTCCTCTCACCCCCCCCTTCCTTCCTGCTAGCATTACATCACCCTTTCTAGAACGCCCTGTCCTACCCAACACTCCCGCGCGGCGGCCTGTTCCCCACCCCGGGCCCAAATCAGCGAGTTAAGCGTAGCCTTACGGCCGCTCACGACTAGGTTAACCCACACATTCTTCCACTGACTGCCGGGCAAGCACAAACGCGTTTACTGTGCTCTGGTGTGTAACCCGGTTTACCGAAGAACAGAATGTGTATTTTAAAAGGGTTTGTTGGCTCGTTGAAGACAATATTGTTGACAAAGATACAGCCATTTTTTAAATACGTTTTTTGGCTATCGATGAGAAAAATGGCGCTGCATTGTTGAAAGTCAGCCGAAGCAAAACAATTCTTTCACGCGATACTGGGACTGTGGCAGAAAGACGCGGTGTTTTTCAGTGAAAAAAGGTTTGTAAGGCCTGCTTACAAACTGCGGCCAAAAATCAATAAAGCGCATCGAGGCTGTCACGTGAAAAAACCCGGGTTCGCTAGACTGTCACGTGTCACTCCCACTTTGTGGCCGCCACGTCAGCAAGACCTGTGAAGGTGTGGGGTGTAGTGAGAAGATTTTTACCGGGTTTTGTGCAGGTTTGGGTTTTGTTTATATAATATTTGATCATGGCAGAACAAAGACAGTGGGAGATTTCTAAGCTGACAATACTTGACGAGCATGTGAGTACAATGCACAATTTGTTAGGGGCTTTGGATGAGTTGAGAGCGGCAGGCCCATCATCAAGTAAGAAACTACCCCCCCTTCCCTAAACCACCAAAAAGAAAGCTATCTGATTTGTATGGAGAGAAAGCCAAAAACAAAAGATGACACCAGAAGAACCCCACCAATACTTGAAAACAAAGAGGTTGATGTGGGAATGACAGTTGGGAAAGAAGTTTTCGTTTTTTGGGGCGAGGAAATAACGTCTATTGCTTTGCTATTGATAAACTGAAGGAGGGTATAGGCAGCTTCAAAGGCAGGAAGCTACAACAATGTGTTTTAACTTGCAACATGGTTGGCTTTAAACTCCCTTTCAAGGCCTTTTCACAAGAAAAAGACAGTGGAGCGCATACTAAAAAATGGGATGAGGGGTTGAAGAGCATGTAGGGATATCCCCTTCATATTCTCGCAAACTAAGAGAGATTGCTCGTTTGTTGAATCCATATGCTAAAAGGTTTTCTACAGTTGGCCCTTTCTTTCATAGAAGTCTACGCTATGAGGAAGGATTTGAATTTAATGTTTTCAAGCATTTGGGATTAGAAATTATTGGACTACTTTTGTACAAGAACCAATACAACTCCAAACACAATCCCTAAAAGTCCGCAGCAGTGAGAGAGAACAAGCGCTCAAACCCTAGAGCAGTCAAAGGTCACAGTGGCAAGGCCGTTCTTCAGCGCTCTACCCTAGAGCAGTCAAAGGTCACAGTGGCAAGCCGTTTCTTCATCGCTCTACCCTAGAGCGGTCAAAGGTTACAGTGGCAAGCCATTTCTCAACGCCCACCGCTCCACCCTAGAGCGGTCAAAGGTTATCAGCAGTGAGATCAGACTTTTTTTTGCGCTTTGTCGCTTTGGCTGTCTATGCTTCACCGCTTAAAACGCCCTGCTTCTACGCCCTGTTACAAACTTTTAGGCTGCCTTTTTAGCTCTGCCAAAGCATATTTTTACTTAAAAAAAACAAAAAACACTAACTCTGCCAATGCCAGTCCCAAGCCTGGATGAAAAAAGAGGGGGGGTGTGGCATTAACTTTTTTTTGTGCACTTGGTGGCTGCTTTGAACTTGCAACAAAAGAGCCAATGCTCACAAAAACGCAAGCACTGTCTTGCAAACCCAAATGGTGTTACACATGACAAATAATAAAGCTCTGTGTACACCACACACACCTCCCACCCCCAAGTCACCCCAAGTTCTTTAAAATTTAAATTTTTAATTAAGTCACCCCAAGTTCTTAATTAAGTTTTAAATTAAGTTACTTCAAGTTCTTTAAAAAGTTCTTTGATTAAGTCACCTCAAAATCATAACTAAGTCCTCCTTTAAGTACAACCAAGTTCTTATTAAAGTTTTTCTTATAAATTATCAAAAAATACAATCTATGTTTTATCTTAAATAGCAGATGTCTAATATAGTATACACACGCCTCAAAAAACGCGTCATCGTTGAGGATGTCTTGCTCAGCGTTCTCTGCCTAGATCTTAATGAAGGTTACATCCTAAGCAACCGCATTGATTACAATTCTGGGGCCCATTGGAAATGCTTTTATAAGACTCCATGTCTTTATTTATTGACTTTATCATTTTATAATACGCCATGATCTATTTCTATTAAAAAAAATTTAAAATATTATTGGGATTATAAATGGATCAAAATGATCTTTTTTTTGGCGGGTTTTTGGGGTGCAGTTGTCCTTTTTTTGTATTTTGTGGTTCAGGTTGTTTTAAACTTCTTTTGTTTTTGTTGCCATTGGTTATATATTTTATAACCGTAATAACTGCCCCCAGCAGCAGCAAGGGCGCCAAAAAATGGCAACAGTTTTAAGTTTTAATATACCATGAAGACTTTGGGGCCCTTGAATCACAATGGGGTTTTTATAGCTGCATTGAATCAACTTGTTCTGGCGTTGGCGGTGTTATGTTTTTTATTATGAGTTATATTTCAGTAACATTAATTTTTTTTGCTGTTCACTCTGCTAATTTTTTTCCTGCTTTAACACGCCCAGGATGAGGATGCTTTTCATGGTCCTCCCCCAGATTCAGCGTTTTTCTGCTGATTTCTGGCTTGTTTCTTTCTCCCCCTGATCAGTGTTTCTGGTTCTGCTGATTTTCCAGCTCGTTCATTTTGAAGGGAAATAAATCTATATGATTAAAAGTTATTAATCCCATAATTTAAAGGCGATAACAATGTTCCAAAAACTATAGTATAAATCACACCCTAAAAGGGCTCTAATGACTTTGTTAAAACTGGATCTTGCGTTAAATCATACGTAAGATCTTGTTCAGAATCAATGGAGCAAATCTACTGACAGTTTAGTGTACAAACTAAGAACCGTTTGCCCCACACTTTTCACCATTCTAGACCCCAGCTGCGCTTCATACCTGTTATGATACTTTAAAATTCTTGTGGCGACATCTGTTGAATCTGTTTAATGCTGAATTCAGTTCCGAGGAACTGTTTTGTTTTTCCACACGCTGCCAAAGAATACAGCCTCTCCTTTTTGGCATAATAGCTTGGTCATCAACTTGGTCATTCATAAGTTCGGAAGGTTTAGGCTGCCCTTGTAGCTGTAGTAGATCATCACTGTTCATGTTTTTTATTAATTATAATTATTTTATTTAAAAAATGAGCACCGAAAAAAATGTTACCAACCTTGTATAAACCCTTCTGCGTTATTGGAGGACTAAGTGTAGGATACTCAATGTTGGTAAAAGCTTTTTAAGAATTAAACCAGCAGATCTTGGCAAACTAGACTTTGAGGATCAGCAAAGCTGATTGCTATTGTTGCAGCTTCGTTTGCTACGAAAGATTTTCTAGTTAAGCAAGGAATAAATTCCCAGACAATAAAAAAAATGTAAGAAAAAAATACATTTATAAAAAATGCCTCACTCGTAATGGGTGATAGGTGGCCTGTGGTGAATGGCCCCTTGCTTTTAGCGGAAGTAATTTTCGCATTTAGTAAACTGCGGGAAGACGGCGAGAAAAAAGACATAAACAAAGCATGGAGCAACTAGCAGCTGCACAAGACGCCTATGAAAAGCAGAGACTTGAGCAGTTAGATTTTATTAATGACACACTGAAAAAAAAAGGGGCATGCAGCTTACACATTTAAAAATGTTTTATCAAGCAATAAAACAATATATCTTGTAACAGCAAACCAAACGAGACATTGCCCCCACCAAAATTCAGTGACTTTTATCAACCTCAGAAAACAAAAGATGCAAGAAATCGGGTTTATTGTCGTGGTATGACCGTTGTGTATTTTTGTTGCACATAAAATTGGCTGAGTAAAAATGAACAAAATCTATTATTCGCCAAAGGATATTGGAAGGTATCACAGCAATACAAAACTAAGCCCAAACAGCTGGAGTCAGTGAACAAACAGCAAAAGAATGGTTATCTAAACAAGCGATTTGGCAAATTATTTACCGGGGCCTAGACGAATACAGAGACCACACTTTGTCAATACAACTCCAAAAGACACCCATCAAATGGATCTTCTATATTTACCCTCTGATAGGATTAGACGAAAAAAATTTAAGTACGCACTCACAGTCATTGACATAGCTTCAAGGTACAAGATGCAGAACCATTAACACAAAAGAGTGCTTCTGCTGTTGCTGTTGCCATACAACTGATATACCAACGAGCCCTTTAACTTATCCTCGCATGATTCAAGCGATGATGGAAAGAATTTAAAGGCCAAGTGAATCAATTATTGTTGAAACATAGAGTTACCATTAAAGAGGCATTCCGGGAGTTCACAGATCACAGTTTTACGTTGTCATGATGAAAAGCCTTATTGTCAAACAACGCTTCTTTGTAGTTGCCATGTGATATGTTTGACTGCACAACGCTGCGAGATATTCCCTTTGCTTTCTTAATGATTTTCTCCTGGCTCGAATACTGTACATTTTCGACCTTAAACCAACATACTCCTTAATCACCTTTCCAGATATTCATCCTTCATCTTTCCTAAAACCTTCTTGTTAGTAATTGAATGCAAAGGCGAATCTTTAGGGTAATCAGATGTGTCGTACCATCCCACATGCCCTTTATCTACTTCTAATTCCATGTCTTATAGATGTCTTCAGTAGGAATATCTCTAAGACTTCGCCCTCTGACAACCAGAGCCTCTCATTTTAGCTTCTTCAGCGGCAGCGTCAAACTGTGTAAGCAGTTCGTCTGCCCAACGGGTTGTTAAGTCATTAGAGGAAAGAATAGTCTGTTGTTTAGTCGAGACCCAGACTTCTAGATTTTCTTCATTTATTGTTACATAGTCGATTAAAACAGCTAACATTACTTTAACTGGCGGGTCTATTGTTAGTTTGCCTGGAACTTGAGAAATAGCATGAACAACACTTGCCTGTACGTTTTGTTGGGTCAATGACTTCTAAATCAATATCATTCAGTGCTCTTGATAAACGCTCTCTCTCAAGCATTCCTTCAAACAATTCATCTGGGCCTTCATATATCTTAGCCATGCTGTCTTTCTTTTCTAAGCCAACATATTTATTTAAATTTTAAAAAATACAAAAAAATACAACGGCTTAATCAGAATCAATATCAACGGTCTTTTTGTGCTTAGACTCATAAACTAAAGTATAAACCCCCTTCGATGTTGTTACTGTGAGCTGTTTAGAACAGAGTTTAATGTCTCGTTTACTTTTTTTAAGCATTCCTTTTTTATCTGCTCGGCGTCTGGCTGTTGAGAAAAACTTGTCCTTGCCTTTCTTGAAGATCAAACTTTTGTCTTTTGTAGTCATCAAAATCGGCCTGTAAACGATTAAATTCTTCATCCGTGATGTTTGAGTCAACTAGCGCTTTATTATTGTCAGTTTAAACGAGCTAAGTTTAGCTGTTATTAGTTGAACCATAGCTGTGTGCTTTTGGAGTTTAGTTTTTTAATTTTTTTGCCAGCCGCACTTACAGCTAATGAACACACACCGAGAGCTAAAGACAAACCTCCTAGAGGTAAAGCTGCGGGTGCGCCTATGCCCGTTGCTAAAAGACCAACACTCGTTCCTGCTGATAGAGCGCTTATAGTCGATGTTCCAGTATTAACATATGTAACAGCATTAAAGGCAGCAGAATACCTTCGTTTGGTTTTGCTGTATTTTGAAAGGTCCTGCTCTAGTTTTTGTTGCATTTGTGTAATGTTTGTTAATCTAAAGGTTTTTATGTCAGGGGTTTCTACTATCCCTTCTTTTGGCGACTCCAGCGTTGTAGGTACTTTTGGAAAAACCCTGAACAGACATGTTTTTTTATAAATAAAAATAATTTAGTATTGTATATTATTTTAATCTGTTATTTTCAATTATTCAGCTGCGCATCATATATTAAAAACAAATGTACATTAAGCGGTTTATCGGCTTCTTCTTCTTTATCAATTTGAATGTTTATTACGTCTCTCACAGTTCTCCCGCTTCATGTAATGATTATCCTCCGTTGACCTTAGTCAATCCATAAAACCGTATTTTGTTGTTAAATAATCATCAAGTCTTACGCTGTGAAGGTGTAGATCTTTAGCCACAAGGTCAACTGTTGGATTTCTACACCTCCCACCTCCAAACAGTTTTCTTATTTCATCAAAATGCTGTAAGGTTTAAGCCCGCTAGCATAGATTTGGTTAGGACTGCCCTCAATCGAACATTGTACTTTCGTTATTTTTGGATTAAAAAACTTTTCACTTCCTCTTTTGAATGGTTCTTCATCTTCACACAGCAATAAAATACCTTTAAGCGATCTTGCTGAGACGCTAAAACTAAAATTCCATATAGCGTCTGCCCTGCTTCTAGGATATGTTGTATAATGAATCACTCTTTCGTAATATATTGCTAATTTTGACTGATATTGTTGCTCAATCAGCCTTGCTAAATTAGGGTGCTAACAACGTCAAACTCTAACGAGATGTCAGAAATGCTGTACTTTGCTTCGGTGTCTGTTGATCTGATAACACGTTTGTATTCGTTAAAAGTTAGTTCATATGACAGTCTGTCTTTTAATGCTCCTTGAAAGTATGGCGCATGCGCTTTTAACAACTCAAAATCTAAGGGAATGGAAAAGCGATTTCCAAACGCAAAATTTACAGCCACATACTTTTTGCCGTCTTTAGTATCTGCGGCACCTATTCTATGTTTTAGTGCTTCTTCATTTCTATTCCTTGAAACGCAAAGTCAGCCCTTTCAGTCCCGGTTAGCCATAGATCAGAATAGGTTAAAAATATGTCTGCATTGTGTAAAGAAAATATTTCTTGCCCCTCAAGTTTTATAGAAATTTTCTTAACGATTGCCCGCCCCAGATTCTGTACAACTGTCCTGTTTGGGTCTGTTGTTGAAGCGAGCGCTATTTTGAAAGTAAGACGCGCAGAGCCTGGCACAATCACGTCATTTGCTCCTAGGTCTGGAAATTTGACAGTAAGAATTTGATCTGCATCAATAGTAGATGGATTATTTGGAACAGTAATAGTCCGCTTATTTCCCTTCACGCCAAAGGGTTCTTTCAGTCTTCTATGCGGGTCAAGAATCGAGCCATGTGCTTGTGACATTTTTATGAAGCAAAATAAAAATTAATTATTTAAAAACATGGCAGGAATTGAAGATGAAGAAGATTATGATGTTTTTGATCCTGGAGACGACATGAGTGAAATGATCCCTTTAATACAACATCGCTCAACGCTCTCAATGCGGCATGAATTAACAGAAAGTAAGGTTAAATCATTTTACGAAAGTTTAGGTCAAGAACCTCCCGAATTTATAGACCCAAATGATTTTGAATTAAAAGATGATCATTTGTCTGTAAAAAACGATCAAGGGCAACTTGTTCGGCTTACAACTAAACCCGACCCATCAAAGTTTTTAGCCAAGAGTACAATTTATACAAAGACTCAGTGTGAAAGATCAAAATCGCCTTGGTCTTGTTAGACCGAAATTAAGGGCGGAGGCAGTTTCTAAACTTCAAAACACACTGCAGGAACTCCAACAGCTAACCAAATACAAAACATGGAACTTGAAGAATTAAATCAATCGGCAGATGAAATAATAAATGCAATAGAAGCAGAAACCAGTTTTTCAGAAGAAACAGCATTAAAGACTATACACGACTCACCGCTACCCATGCGAGAAATAACGGCCCTTGATCATGCTTTAAGAACCATTAGAGGCGAATTAACAAACAATTTAGCAAAAACTAGGTGAACTAGATGAGCATATAAAAAGAGAAAAAGAAGAACTCGTTGAGGCTGATGACCGCATCGTAGGGCGTGAGATTAAAGAAAGAATAAGACAAAGACTAAAAAATCTTGAACAAGAAAGATCAGCAAGACTAGAAGCGCTAACTACTAACCGAGACCAATTACGAACTCAAGTGAATAGAATAAGAGAAACTATCGAAAAAATTTTATATGAAGACACAACACTAGCAGAACGAATACGAACACTGTTTAGAGAGCAAGGAGTCACATTAGCAAGCGTTATAACTGCCTTAGGATTTGCAATAAGTACATTGGTGTTGGCTATTACAGGCGGCGGTGGCCAAAGTTCAGTACCTCCACCGCCATCGCCTCCACCTGATAAATCATGGGTAAAAAAACAGCTTGATCATCTTGCGGGTTTATTAAAAAAATTAGCCAGTAAAGCTATAGACTCTTTACCTGGCATATTAGGGGGCATTGTTAGCTGGCTTTTGTCTACTGCAAGCAAAGTAGTTGGCTTTATGGCCGAGCACTTATGGGCATTAGGTCTCTTCATAGTCGGGTTAGCTCAAACTGTGTGACCTGTACTGCAAGGATCGTAGCACTGAAAATATACGTCTTTACTGATTGAGTGAATGATAGACTCAATATTGCCACCATCGCGACGGGGAGGGAGGGTGGGAGGGGGGGTGGGTGAAGGGAGGAAAGGGTGAGAGTCATCACACAGCAATGACAAACTGTTAAACATGAGCGAAAAAATAAACTCTAAAAGCGAGGGAGGAGGGTCGGGTGAGGAGTTGGGGGGAGAGAGAGAGCGAGAGAGAACTAAGTTTTCCTAACTGAATAAAAGAGAACAAAGAAAAACAAAAGGTCTGTGTGACCGCTGTCCATGGTCCGGTTGGAGCCCCACAAAAGAAAAAAAAGAAAATATTATCACCACACACAGATCACAGTGGTCGATAAGCCGGCAACAATGTTGTACTGGTATGTCTTTGTTAAGCAGTGTTGTATGACGTTGACAAGTACACTGACCACTTGACTAACAGACTTTGTGGGGAGAAATCGATTAGGAGCATCGTCTGAAATCCAGGCTTTTGAATTTAGCATTGCTGTCTTTGTAATCTGGATAGCATCGCAAAATACTTGGAATATGATCGCGTCTCGCGTGCTATAAGACTTTTTATACAGAAATGACTGTCAAAATATGCTACGTTTAACAATGAAAATATTCTGTAGTGCAGTGTAATAGTTATATGCTTTATCCACATTTCAAAGTGTTTTTGGCAGGGAAACGTAAAAAAGCAGGTCGCCCACCTTCTTTTTTTTTTTTTTTTTTTTTTTTTTTTGATTTATCCATTGGTAAATATGAAAGCAATGGTCATACACTGCACTTTGCCGTATGCAGTACAGATTGACCGTGCAGACTTTGAAATAATTATCATAGCAGCTAGATTTAACTTTTTATGGAATGTCAAAACCACTATACATGACCAAAAAGAATGGGATATGTTGTTCACAGGAGTGTCATATCTGCCTGTAAGGTCTCGATAGTTCATAATCCAGAAGAAAACAAGTGCTGCCCAGTTCAGTCAAATTAGCCTGTACTGTCTTCGGAATTCACAATGAATTGACTTACAGCACAGTCACTTCGAGTATGTTCTCCGCATGGTTTCCACGCCCTATGTTCCCCGCATGGTTTCCACGCCCTATGTTCCCCGCATGGTTTCCACGCCCTATGTTCCCCGCATGGTTTCCACGCCCTATGTTCCCCGCATGGTTTCCACGCCCTATGTTCCCCGCATGGTTTCCACGCCCTATGTTCCCCGCATGGTTTCCACGCCCTATGTTCTCCGCATGGTTTCCACGCCCTATGTTCCCCGCATGGTTTCCACGCCCTATGTTCCCCGCATGGTTTCCACGCCCTATGTTCTCCGCATGGTTTCCACGCCCTATGTTCTCCGCATGGTTTCCACGCCCTATGTTCCCCGCATGGTTTCCACGCCCTATGTTCTCCGCATGGTTTCCACCCCCTATGTTCTCCGCATGGTTTCCACGCCCTATGTTCTCCGCATGGTTTCCACGCCCTATGTTCCCCGCATGGTTTCCATGCCCTATGTTCTCCGCATGGTTTCAACGCCCTATGTTCTCCGCATGGTTTCCACGCCCTATGTTCTCCGTATGGTTTCCACGCCCTAAAGCAGGGCTGAAAGGGGGATAATCCTGAGTGTTGACTTCAGAAAGTCCACAGGTCATTTATGACGACGACAAGAACTCACCTACGTTTCGCTGAGAGTCGGCGTCACCTGCTGTTGTAGGTCTAAATCTTCAGCGTCGGATTATCAATCCTGTCCCAAACAGACTGCTCATGTCACCTTGTCACACCAACTCAGACGTCTGCTTTATCATGTTTTGCTCTTCTATTTTGGAAATAAAAGACAAAACCAGACGGACATTGGATATGCGCATGATTCCCTTTATGAAACAGAAATGGCGAAGATAATGGCTGCAGCGCTGAAAAAGTTACAGGTATTTAAAAAGCGGAACTGTCCAATGGAAGGGTTTAGGCAACAATGAAGTTACCTGTCTTTAACGAGATGAACAGTGAAATCAGTCGGCTTCAGAAGTAGGTACCTGAAAATGAGAAATCGTCCCGTTCCATGGCCTCAAAACTAGTGACGTTACAGGTCTCTGAAGAGTGGGACTGTTCAACCAAAAGACTTCGGCAATATTGAAGTGACAGGTTATTTACAGATGGGGTTCTTGAATAACACAACCTTCCAACTAAAGATTTTCGAACTGTAAAAATAATTTACAAGGCTCCGCCGAAAAATGTAGATAAACGAATCACATGACAAACAGGACGCGTTTCAACCTCTTAGGTCTTCTTTAGGCAAAATACACAACACTCAGGACAACGAAAATGAACGACCAATCAGCTGTTTTCATCCAGTTCGTCGCCAGATGGGCGTTGAACTGGATGAGGTTAAGTGATTGCTCGTTCATTTTCGTTAGTCTTGAGTGTTGTGTATTTTGCCTAAAGAAGAACTAAGAGGTCGAAACGCGTCCTGTTTTGTCTTGTGATTCGTTTGCCTACGTTTTTCGGTGGAGCCTTATAAATTATGTTTAAAATTCTTTTAGATTCCACCTGCAGTCGCCTCACTTTCCAACTGAAAAATTTCAGTTACCCAAAGAGAGGAAATGCCCAATCAAACGACTTCAACAATAATGAATTGACAGGTGTTTTAATAAAGGGACTGTCGAACCAAACGACTGCAACAATAATGAATTGACAGATGTTTTCAGAGACGGACTGTCGAACCAAACGACTTCAACAATAATGGATTGACAGGTGTTTTAATAAAGGGACTGTCGAACCAAACGACTGCAACAATAATGAATTGACAGGTGTTTTCAGAGACGGACTGTCGAACCAAACGATTTCAACAATAATGAATTGACAGGTGTTTTAATAAAGGGACTGTCGAATCAAATGGCTTCAACAATAATGAATTGACAAATGTTTTGATAAAGGGACTGTTGAATCAAATGGCTTCAACAATAATGAATTGACAGGTGTTTTAATAAAGGGACTGTCGAACCAAACGACTTCAACAGTATTGAATTGACAGGTGTTTTAATAAAAAGGAATGTCGAATCAAATGGCTTCAACAATAATGAATTGACAGGTGTTTTAATAAAGGGACTGTCGAACCAAACGACTTTAACAGTAATGAATTGACAGGTGTTTTAATAAAGGGACTGTCGAATCAAATGACTTCAACAATAATGAATTGACAGGTGTTTTAATAAAGGGACTGTCGAATCAAATGGCTTCAACAATAATGAATTGACAGGTGTTTTAATAAAGGACTGTCGAATCAAATGGCTTCAACAATAATGAATTGACAGGTGTTTTAATAAAGGGACTGTCGAATCAAAAATGACTTCAACAATAATGAATTGACAGGTGTTTTAATAAAGGGACTGTCGAACCAAACTACCTCAGAACTATAGAATTTTAGATACTAAAAGACAGAGCCTGTCCCATCGAACGGCCTTAGAAGTAATGAAGTAACAGGTACTTAGACAGAGTAATAGTGTCATCAAAGGGCTTAAGAACTAACAAAGTGATACGTATTTAAAAAGAGTTACTGTCCAGTCAAAACTAACAAAGGGATACGTATTTTAAAAGAGTTACTGTCCAGTCAAGCAGTTTTAGAGCGTACAGTGTGTCAGGTATTGAAAGAATGGGAATCACCAGTGAAATGGTGCAGGGAAATATTGATATTCCACCACAGATGGACAGTTGTGTCCACACGGTTCAACGTCTTCTCTCTCTCTCTCTCTCTCTCTCTCTCTCTCTCTCTCTCTCTCTCTCTCTCTCTCTCTCTCTCTCTAACACACACACACACACACACACACACACACACACACGCATGCGCGCACGCACACACACACTCTCTGTTTCTGTCTCTCTTTCTCTCTCTCCCTCTCTCTCTCTCCCTCTCTCTCTCTGATCAATATCAATGCAAGCTGGCACTGCCATCTTCTCAGCACTATCAGATTTCAGGGGGCGCAACTCTTTCCTCCCTGGCTTCAGGCCGGATGACGTCCATTTCAATTGCCAGGGGAGGATGCGCCCCGTTGTGCCCACCCCCGTCACCCCCCACCACCCCACCCCCATCATCCACTACCACCCCACCCCCGTCATCCCCCACCCCCTCCTGGGGGTCCTGGTGGGGTAGGGGCAGGGCATAGTGCAGCTTGTCCCAGAAGCGGGGGTCCTCAGTATTCAGGTAGGTGTTGGTGCGCAGGTAGGCCTTCAGCTCCCGGTCCAGGCGGCGGACCTCCAGCGGGCCGTGGACCACGATCAGCAGCTTGGCGTGGCGGTCGTTGAGCAGACGACGGTGAGCGGTGCGGAACTCATGGCGACACCACTCACTGGCCAGGAAGTTCCGGGTCAGCAGCAGCAGGGTGCAGCGGGAGTTGTTCACCGCCCAGGCGATGTTGTCTGCGATGGGCTCTCCTACCGGGAAGTCCCCCAGGTGGATGCACATACTGTAGGGTCTGACTCCGTTCTCCAGACGACCCACCAGCTGCTCCACCACCCACTGATAGTCGTGCTGGCTGAACGACACGAAGACGTCAAACCGCATGTCCTGAGCCTGGTCGTACCGGAACATGTCCAAAGGCCGCAGTCTGAAGCGGGTGTAGAGGAACACCAGGACTTCCAGTTTGTACTTCACCAGCAAGGACGCCAGGACGACTGCGAGGGCCAGCAGCGAAGACAGGGTGATGACCAGAGGCAGGTAGTTGAAGACACCGCAGCTAAGGTCAGAAGGACGTACTTTGATGACCAGTTCCCCCGACAACTGACACCACACACTGTTCACATCAGTCAACGTGTCCACGTGCTCCTCAAGCCAGCGGGACATCCACAGATCCTGGCATCCACAGGTCCAGGGATTGTTGCCCAGAGAGATGGTCGTGGCTGCTGCCAGGGTCAGGTGCTGTGTGACCGCGGGCAGAGAAGTCAGCCGGTTGTTGTCCAGTCGCAGCACACCGATGTTCTGCAGTGCCTCCATGGCGCCAGCACTGACACTGCTCACCTGGCTGTGGCCCCCGTGAATCTCGCTCACCTGGCGAAGGTAGGGGCGGTAATCCAGTCTCTTGAGACCCGATCGGTTGACGTAGAGCACCAGAGAGACGTTGGGCACAAGGGGCAGCTCAGCAGGCAGCTCGGTCAGGGCCTGGCTCTGGGAACAATCCACAGACACGTGTTGTCTTTCACCTTTTCTCAGCTCACATCGACATTCTGCAGGACATCCATCCAGCAAAGGACACACCTTCCGGAAAGACAGAGAGTCCAGACGCACGCCCTTCAAGTCCGCGGGCTGACTGCACCAAAAGTCGTGGACATCCACGTAGGGCTGAATCAGGCTTGGGTCATCATTGGTGAAGAAGAATCCTGAACCATACCAGGATTCCCTGCGTGAGGAGTTCAACATCCCCAGAAAGTCCAGAAAGCCATGTAAGGGGCAGTCACAGGTGAAGGGATTATGGGCAGCTCTGATGCGGGAAAAGCTGGGAGCCACAAAGCCAGTGTCTGCAAAAGGCCAGGAGGATAGGTCAGGTTGTTGTGGCGAAGGTCCAGGGTGGGTATCCGCATAGACACAGGGCTCTGGTCAAAGGTAAAAGAACGCAAACGGTTGTGGCTGAGGTTCAGATGCCCGAGGATCAACAGGCTCGTCAGAGCTCCGTCTGGTAAATTCTCTAACTGGTTGTTGCTGAGGTCCAGCCGTGATAATGGAAACCCTGGGGCGAAAGCATTAGAGGCTATGCTGCGTAAACGGTTGTGACTAACATCAAAATTATTGAAACACCGAAAATATCTCAGAGGTGGCAGGCTTTCCAGATGATTGTAACTGACATCCAGCCACACAAAACACGAAGTGGGGGTCTCTGGGTCCTCTCGCTCGTTGGCCAGCAGTCCTTGCAGGGTCTGGATGGAGTTGTGTCGCAAGGAGAGGTACTGGATCCGCCGGTATTCCACCAGCACGCAGGGTGGCACTACAGTCAAATCATTATGATCTAGGACCAAAAATACCGCAAAATTAATCTTCAGCTCACACGTGAAGTTCTTCAGCTTGTTATGTGCCAGCCTGATAAGAAGCATACTGCTCAGCGGAGTTGTAGGCAACTTAAAAGGAGAGGAGGTCAGGACGGTATTCGTTATCGATATTACCTTCAAAGTTTTACAAGCTGTCATGTCCAGATGTTGTAGAGATTTCGCTGGCACATCATTGATATAAAGCACTATAACATACGGTGGCACAGCCACAGTCTCCATGAGAGCGGACTTCTCCAAGTCACACCCAGAGATGTCCAGAACGACGATAAAGACATCATAGGCAGACAGAACCCACACCAAAACAGACTGTGGTCCACAGGTGATCCTCAAAGCTCGCAATGAAAAGACCTTGGCTGGCAGCAGGTCTGTCAGGTGGACTCGCTCCCTGTCAGGAACGTGGCACCGGATGTCCATCATCTCCCTAACGAATAAAGTGGTGATTCTTTCAATCGATTCCTGCACTATTTCCTGGCCGTCGGAGACAGTAAAGGACGTGTATTTGGTCAGGTAGTTCCTCATCACGTCTTTCCCCGGGAGGGTCGTACAGTTGCAGTGTCTGGGGCACGTTGTGTTGTCGCCCCTGTCTCCCAGCCCCAGTGTGTAGGGAGGCAGGAGCAGGCAGAGAAGTAGGGGGAGGGTCAGGACCAGTGAAGGGAGATGACCCATGTTGCCTCTTCACTCTTCTTCTGACACAGCCTCCAGGGTCTGAACACACAGCAATCAACAAATCAATCAAAACCAATCAAATTAAATGTGTGTGTGTGTTTGTTGTGTTGTGTTGTGTTGTGTTGTGCTGTGCTGTGCTGTGCTGTGCTGTGCTGTGCTGTGCTGTGCTGTGCGTTGCGTTGCGTTGCGTTGCGTTGCGTTGCGTTGCGTTGCGTTGTGTGTGTGTGTGTGTGTGTGTGTGATGAGAGAGAGAGAGAGAGAGAGAGAGAGAGAGAGAGAGAGAGAGAGTGTGTGTGTGTGTGTGTGTGTGTGTGTGTGTGTGTTTACACGCGTGTGCGTGCGTGCGTACATGCTGGCGTGCGTGCATGCTGGCGTGCGTATGCGCGTGCGCGTGTGTGTGTGTGCGCGCGCGCGCGCGCGCGTGTGTGTGTGTGTGTGTGTGTGTGACTGGATTGGAAGGAGAGAGAGAGAGAGAGAGAGAGAATGTATGAAAAAATTATACTGATAGATTAAACAAATCAACATATTGAGAGAGAGAGACAGAGAGAGAGAGAATGTATGAAACAGTCAAATCAAAGGTGAAAAGAATCAACACATTGAGTCTCTGGTGGAAGGCATTGCGTTTCAGTCTATGTGTCTGCCTGCTTGCCTTTGTGTTCTCTCTCTCTCTCTCTCTCTCTCTCTCTCTCTCTCTCTCTCTCTCTCTCTCTCTCTCTCTCTCTCTCCTCTCTCTCTCTTCTCTGGGTATATGAGTACATTTGAACTTGTGCTTTTCCAGTTACTGTGGCTTTGTTAAGCTAAATCTACAGACGAACATATTCCATATTGGGCTGACAGGTCTTCTTTTTTTTCATATGTTTTTCTTTTTGTGTGTTTCAGATCGGTTGAAATGTGTGCTTGCTGAATGCGATGAAAACAAGAGAAGCAACTGCCTATACAATTTAAATTTGTGACCAGACTCAAAGTAAAGATGAAAGACAAACAGTGGGTAGAGCAAATGTGAAAAGAATAGAACTGCTATAACGTGTTTGCGTGATCTAGCATAATGATCTCGGAAACTGGGCGAATTCTATTGCTCTCCTGTGCAGATCATGTGGAGGAAAGGAAAATAACACCTGAAGGAATCAGTGGGACCCAGAGAAGTACTGTCTTTCAGCTGCCCACACCAACCAGCTGCGAGAAATCCTGCACAATGCTTTGAAAGACTGCCGCTGTATTTACCTAGGGTGAAACACACACAGGGATTTACCATTAAGACGCCCGAGGACCTGACTGCTCCCTGGCAGATACCTGAATGTCTTGGCCACTGAACGTGACACGGACAGAACTTCCACAGCGGTACCAGCTCAAATGTTCTTGACTGCAGAGCCCTCCGGAATAACCTCCATTTGCCAAAACAACTGGCTGTGGGCATCCGCAGCCCCACTCCGGTGCAGTTCTATACAGGTGAAGGAGGGACAGCACAAGTCCAGACAACGGCCTGTCGGTCAAAGGTCGTACGAGCCTTCTGAAGACGATCATGGGTTACAGTCTTTCCAGCCTGTCCAACAGACTGTCCCTGTCGGTCAGTGGGTCATGTTTCAGTCTTTTCCGCTGTGAACAGGACTGTCCCTCCTGCGGCAATTTGGGTTCATGGGTCCACAGTCTTTCCTGCTGTCATCTGGTCCTTTCCCTGCGGTCAGTTGTCAGGGTCACAGTCTCTCCTGCTTTCAACAGGACTAATGTCCTTGCGTAAGTCGGTCATGGGTCACAGTCTTTCCTGCTGTCAACAGGCCTTTCCCTGCGGGTCAGTGGGAACTATCCTCACCTTCACAGGGCCTTTTCCCCAGAGTGCGGCCAAAAGGCAGACAAGTAAAAAGACTGTCATGAACTACAATAGCACGCCCAGTGGCAACATAAGAGGAAGAACACTCCTAAAGTGACACACTACTCTACAATCCCAAACAACCCCTGGGGCATATCCTACAACCTCCACAACCTACCCATCCATTTCTACTAAAATGTGTCTACCAATTTCCTCCTACATGAAACCAACATCAAACTGCAACCCAAATTTCGGGTGATGATAGAAAGAAAGACTTTAAACGTTATAAAAAGAAGAAAAAAATAAGCTGAGACTGGTCGCTCCACCTGCAGAATGTGCGGTTGTCGGCACTGTGCTGAATAGCAGACTGAATTCCGGTTATTATTTACTGGTCCCTCCATTCTACTGGTTCATCAGGCTCCACACTGATTCCCCATCCCTGTATCCATTCCCAAACCCCTTGCCCCAATCCTCTTCCTTAGGCCCATTCCCCAACCCCTTCCCCATCCTCTTCCTTTAGGCCATTCCCAACCCTCGCACCGATCCTCTTCCTGTAGGCCATCCTTTCCATTTCCACTGTCCCCGTCTTTCCATTTCTGTCACTGCCCACTTCGCTGCTATCTTCTTTGCTCGAGGACGAACCAAAGCAATCAAATGAAGCAGTCAAACGAAAGGAAGAAGACAACCAGAGTGCGCAGTAGCCTTCCTTCTTTTGCCAGCAGATTATAAAGGGATGGTGATGCCACAATCGATAAAAAGCTAAAATAGTGCTGGTAGATCTTTTGTCCCCTGAAGAACATCTGAAAGATAACCAAAATCAAGGCTTTGCATGTTCAAAGGTTATCTTTCACAGCGACACTGTTGTAAGGATCAGAAGTCTTTAAAGAGTAAAGAACATGACATCAGATAACGAAGCTGAAATAAGATAGAATTTGGTTTGGGTACAGGATCTGGAAATAACACGCCGTAAACACTTCATCACGAAGTTCTGAAAAATCACGTCCCACAAGCTGAGTTCAACCACAGAAGGATGTCACGGATAAGACAGGCGTTCCAGCACGTCACCGCGATGCCCTGGCAGGCCCTTCACTGCACCCATCCTGTCTAGAGCACAAGCAGACCCAGAGAGAGGAGAGACGAGGGAGGACGCAGACGTTGGGGGAAGGAACTGAAGTCAACAAGCCACAGCCAGAGAAGCCAGGAATGACTGCTTGGGAACATGCAGCAGTGACGATCTGCGATGGTACTAATACACTAGGGGATGAAATACCTGGCAACTTATATATATCTAGGATGAACCCTGGGCAACCTAATGGTATATAACAATACCTGGCATCTTATGTAATTTAGCATATGCCCTGCAACTTATGTATTTTGCATATACCTGGCAACTTTCCTATTGAGGAAGCACATGGGTAACAAGAAAAATTCACGTTAACGACACGTATTGTGTCATTTTGCGCTGTGGTTATGTCATCAGGAGGCTGTAATGGGTAGATTTAAGAATAACGGAGAAATCACTACAAAGATATTTATTGCCCATAATATCATGACTACAAGATATTATAATACGCACTGAATCAAAGGGAGAACAGCAACTTTCGTACTGGTGAGAAAAACATAGAGCATTGACATATCGCACCCATTTCATTGATGTTCTCAAATTACATTCAGAGCCCAGCACGTGAACCTGGCGGGGGGGGGGGTCGGCAGATAGTAGAAGATTTTCTCCCAGAAGGACTTGTCTGCACCACGAGGTAGGTGTTGGTCCCATGAACCGACGCACGCCTCTGGCAGCTGGGCATGGTCCCACGTGCTCTAACAACCACCAACAACAAACATCTTGTGCTGCCTGGCACGCGTTCTCTGCACGTGACAGCTGAAAAGCGTAACAGCCACCACACAATGGCCGCGGCGGCCTGGCTGAGGAGGCAAGGGTGCATTTGGCACGTGCAATCTGGAGGCATAGGTGTCAGCTACACAGCAGCCCAGTAGAAAGTCTCTCTCCCGGAATACAGCCATAACGATGGTGGGTAAGCGCGGGAACGAGGAAGCAGTGTTGGCACCAGTGGGAGACCCCCACGTCGGAAGCCCCCGTGCACGACCAGAGCCTCGTGATCGTAGTCCTCCTCCTTGTAAGGCGCGGACTTTTAAGGTGGCCGGATGTGGAAGTGGGAGCGTGGAGGGCTTACCATGGCCCCTGATAGACGGTGAACCCTAAAGCAGAGGTCCCAAACAGCAGCCAAACCCATCACACGGCAAGGATAGAGCACCCAGGGCAGGTAGCTGACATGACTGCGAGTGAGAGAAACCCACGTCCGCCCCACGGACACTGCGGGCAGTGTCACAGCACCCCACACTCCCCAGCGTCCTCATACTTCCGCACGTCCCTATCTTCACGGCTCCGTCCTCATGTCCGCCAGCAGGAGCAGAAGGAGACAGCATCACAGTCACAGACCAGGGTTTTGACCCCGCAGCAGGTCTAGGACCGGCAGCCCTTTTGGGCGAGACTGAAAGCAGGAGGGCAGGTGCTGAAGTTGGTTGTAGGTCAGGTCCCTACACCTGTGCCTGTTTCAATAGCCTCACACAGAAAGTCAGGTCCCTGCATCAACGCCCCCGCCCAGAGATATTGAGACTGATCACCTGCTGCAGTACTTGCTGTCGGAAATCGCCGTAGATGTGGGTGTTTTTTGAGAACTTTGAATTCCAGCGCAGCCCGATGAGCTACGGGCAATGTTTTCATGGGATCTGAAAATTTCCACATCAGGACAGTTCACAGTCACAGACACCATCGTTACGAAACAAGTGCACGTGCCGCAACCTGTTGGGCAGTTCAAAAACAACAGGACAGGTGTCGGTGAACACAAGGTCATCCAGACACGAACCTTCAGGTAAGAGGATACTTGCACTTCATCTTAGTTCCTGTCATATAACGTTGGCAAGCTGATTTTTTTGGTGGCGTCAGTGTAGCCAATATAGCGCAGTCACAGATGAAGGGGTTCCCAGCAGCATAACACGATTTGTCCTGGACTATACCGGTCTGCCTGGAAATGAAGGGTGATAGAACCGATTGTTCCTCAGATCAATTTTGCAGCCCCAAACAAAATTCAGTCAAAAGGGGGCTAATTTTAGTCAAACTGCTGCAGGGGGTTGTGTCCCGGGCCAAATTTCAAGGATAAACAGGTTTGAAAGCCCCGGGTCCACCTCTAAAGACGTTTGCCCGAGATTCAGGTTTTTAAAGGGGGCCCCAGGGCGTAAAAGAAAGTTTGTTCACAATGAAATTTTTTTCCTAGAAATATAAAGGGGGAAATCAAAAAGTCTGGAAGACAACCGACACCTGATGTTTTTGTTCTCAAACTGGGTTTAAATCTTTCGGAGAGGAACCAACCTCGGGAACTAAACACACAGAGGTTGGAAATAAAATTTGGGAAAAACCCATTCCAAGGATGGTCGTATGTTTGCGGGCACAGATGTGTAGTCAAGATGTGAGACCCTTTTTCCCGGGAATTTGTCATAAAGCGGACTTGGGAATGCCCGCTCTTCCGCACTCCCCTGGTGTGGGCTGCTTTACACCGACCTTTTGACTTTTTGAAACCAAAAGTTCTTCGTGGTCACCTTCACTCAATGAAGACAAGCTTGTGTCCACAGGAGGACGCCCTAGTGCACCACACATCCAAAAACCCCGTCCCAACGACAACCAAAAACAGCGGCCTCCTTCCACCACCACCTGGCCCCTTTCACACACTCCAGTGTGAGTGACGCTGGGGCTTTCCAGTCCTTGTAAAAAGGAATTGTGGCCCCCTCAAACCCCCTGCAAAAGCGCTGGTCGTCTCGATTTGCGCAAGGCGGTGAATCTGGGCTTTCTTTAAGCGACTTAGGAAAAAAGATTGCTTTAGTTGAAGCATTAGATAAAAGTGGTATCAGCCCCGCACGCAGAAAGTGATGCAAACCTGCCCACAAAGAAAAGCTTTATCCTTTTATTGTTTTCCCACTTCATCTTTTTATCCAACTGTCTCAAATGGACCCCCCTGGGCCCGCATTTACAGCGAAAGTTGGAGGAGAAAAACACTGATGTCCGGTCTGCTTGTTACCAGAGGAGCCGGGGGCAGGTTGGCGAACCATGGGAAACCCAAAAATCCCCAAAAGGGGAATTGGGACAAAGACACAAAGCCCGAACAGGGGCTGGAAAAGGGGCTGTGTTTGGAACTGGGCCCCTGTGTTACTAGTGTTGTCATCGTCTTGCAGTAACATGGGGTTACCTGGGGGGAAAATGGGGTATTGGGGGTTGGTTATTTTTGTTAGAATTTATGTAAGTGGGGGAAATGTGTTGGGGAAGGGAGGGGGGGGGGGATCAGCAG